>JACSYO010002004.1:22500-192500 GCA_016806645.1 Ophiodon elongatus
AGAGTTCTTTCCTCCAATTGTGTACATTTTATAGTTAGATGCATCAATCCGGAGCCCGCTGAGAGCAAAGTGAACAGGACGGATCTCTGGAGAAGGTTTGTGCTCGTTCAACACGTTGGTTAGAGAACGAGATGAGACAACAGAACAGTCACGCAAACAAACCAGACGGTAAACGAGATGGGCTCCGTGTTTAAAGGACCCCCGACACACTGAGACCTCCAGCCGGGGGACAGCTGTGCCGAGAGCCGTCTCAATCATCACGACCCCTCCTTTCATCGCGGAGGTCGGTTTGTGTGTGTTCATATCTCTGAGTTACGGTTTGTACGTGTAGCAGAGTTACTGATTCCACTGGCCATCACTGGCAGTTATTACTGTTATTACTAATCCATACCATTTATATATTATGTCCTGTTATGTTTGTCTATCATTTACAATGTATTATCATTAGTTTCCCACTGGGACCAGCGTGTTGGGTGGCGTTAGCGCCCTCTGCTGGGCCCCTGCAGACTTGGGCGGTGCGCCCCGTATATTGTTACCAGTCTGCTGTCTCCGTGGTAGGTTGATCTGTAATAAGCTCCGTAACATTGTGCTAGCTTAAAAATAAATCTATGTGGAGTAACTTATTAATAAACAGCTAGATAAAATAATTGTTTCTGTTACTTTGTCAGTTCCCGGAGCTTGTTGCCACGAGGTGGGCTGTGAGAACCCTCATGTGTTCCTCATATATCCAGCTTGTTGCTGTGAGAACCCTCATGTGTTCCTCATATATCCAGCTTGTTGCTGTGAGAACCCTCATGTGTTCCTCATATATCCAGCTTGTTGCTGTGAGAACCCTCATGTGTTCCTCATATATCCAGCTTGTTGCTGTGAGAACCCTCGTGTGTTCCTCATATATCCAGCTTGTTGCTGTGAGAACCCTCACGTGTTCCTCATATATCCAGCTTGTTGCTGTGAGAACCCTCACGTGTTCCTCATATATCCAGCTTGTTGCTGTGAGAACCCTCACGTGTTCCTCATATACCCAGCTTTCTGTCTCCGTGTATAAACGGCTGGTTGGAGTGTGCCTGGATTATTACACAACGCAAGAGAGAGGATACACCTGCTCCATACGCCCTCCTGTTGTTTTGGGGAATAATGCAGCACACAGAGGGTTAACAGAGGCTCGTTTTATGGTCCACGGGCCACACGGGTCTTTTTTTGCCAAACGAGAGCCGATCGCGGCACACCGCCACGGAGGAAATGCGCCCGCTGAGGGCCGGCCATCGGCGGGGGAGAGCTCCCGTAAGGGGATCCTCTCACACACCGACAGAAAAGGGGTGCGCTGGATTTATAACCTGAGACAAAAGGGGAGCGTGATTTGATTAATTGCCCAGCCGAGCATGTGGTACTGATAAAGGAAACTTGATTTTGGTAAAAAAATAAGTTCAGGTCAAAACTATTGTAGAAGATCATGAGATTGATTCTGCAAAGACTTTTTCAAATGTCACTTTTCAAAGCTTTGAAGGCCACAAATACATTTGGATATATTTAAGTCGAGACAAAAAGAAACTAAACTCTCAAAACAAAATCCTTTCCCCTCCATATGATCTGTAGTTCACAAGCAGTAAACATGTTGTTATTTTGGGACTTCATTCCTTCTCATTGCAGTTAAAATGCTGGGAGCTTAAAACCCGGCGATCAATCAAAGGCCAACGAAAGGGTTTCTCCGCTCACCGGCCGACTTGGGGTCCTCCATCCTCTTGCGGATCTGGGAGGTGAGGCTCTGAATGAGGGCGTAGACCTCGTCGCATGTGGCCACCGGGTTCTGGACGATCTTCATTGAGTTTACCAAGGAGGCGCTGCAGGTCGGGGCCAGCTGTCACACACACACACACACACACACACACACACACACATTTCATTAAAAAGCATATTAAGATAAAAAACAAAAGAACACGGACTGCTCTCACAGCAAAGACGAAAACAAGTATATATATATATATATATATATATATATATGAATGACATGTTTGTCATCAGTATTACGTAGTCAAATCTTATGTATATTAATATTAATTTTGTGTTCCCTATAATATTGTAACATTTAGGTGGAGGGTTTTCTGTCTCTTCCTGCTCTGTGATATTATTCATCTGTCACATTTGTTTTAATTGTTTGTTTGTTTTCGTGCTCCCTCCTCGGGGCCTCAGAGTGCTCAACGAGAGTCTCTAGTCACCCGGTCGAAGTCCTCGTCGGAGAAGTCCCGGTCCTTCTGCAGGATCTCGTGGAGCCGGGCCTTGACGCGGTGCTGACAGCTGCTCAGCGAGTCGCTGTCGTTGTCCAGCAAACCGTTCATGTTGGCGCTCTTCACCATCTGCACCAGGATGGGTGTCAGCTCGCCCTCCAGAGCCAGCAGACCCTGCGCACGCGCACACGCACACACACACACACACACACACACACACACACACACACACACACACACACACCCACACACACACACACACACAGCTGTAACAAGGCAGCTTCACTGTATTTGATATCATGCACAAGTCTCTTTGCTGTCTTGCAGAATGAAATATGCCCTCGGACAAGCGGAGAGCCCAACACCACAGAAGAAGAAGCACCGGGTCTATAAACTATAGAAGTAAATAAACAAACAGCTAAACAGACTTGATTTGACCTCGTTGACATTGACATTCATTTTTCCGCTGCACAAACACATTTTAGTTTCATGTCCCGGTTTCCCTCGTAGAAGACGGCTTTCCTGTTCTGAAGAAGAGCCCGAGGCTCCACACGTCAGAGGCCATTAAATATGATTACGTATATTATTATTAAATATATCTTCACGGGATCTTCATCCAGCAGGTTTTACGTGTTCTTCCGTCCGGCACCTCGTATATATCGTCTGGAGGGGCGGCCTTTGTAACAGAGACTCTCTCACCTTGTTATTTATTGTCTATGTCTTGTGAGAGCCTGCAGGTGGCGCTGTTTCCCCTCTATTCTACTAAGCCGATGACTCCAGCTGCTTTAAACACTCCGTTTTCTTCTAATTCTCACACAGCTGTCGACATTAATTGTAAAACATAAATACTAACCTCCTGTAATTGCATTTAAAATACGTAGCCGCTGAGAACAAAAGTTAAAAAGATCTGAATTGAACTTTTCGTTTTGTACCGATGGAAACACGGAGACACGCCCGTCCTGTCCGGAGCTCTCAGAATAACCGCGTACCTTTGCGAAAGCCGCGGCCGTCATCTGCACCCGGCCCTCGTCGGACGCGTATATCTTCAGGTCGTGTCTGTAGGTGCTGTGTAACCGTAGCAACCCACAGCCTGGAAATCCAGCGTAGTCGCCTGGAAAAAACAACAAGATCAGCGAAAGCAGACGAGGACCCTGCTGGTTTAAGTCCCGTCACGTTTAACTGTGATATGAAAGTCCTGCACCTCTACGGCTCTACGGCTAGAAGTACAGAGAACTTGTATGACACAGTCATCGTGCCATAAAAATGTAAAAACACTCAGAAACAAGAGATCTACCGTTTGTGTGAATAACATTTTGCCAGTCGTGTGATACTTCGGTACACTTTAGAAACAAACATGACGGGGATCACTTCACCATGTGGGTGGGAGGAGGGGGGGGGGGGGTATTGTGCAATGGGGATGGAGCCAGGGTACTAACTCACCTTGACCCCCGGGGTACATGCAGCGGAAGGCCCTCCCCAGCTCCTCGGCCTGGACTCGGCCAGCAGGAGTCAGCTCTCCTCCCCACTTCAGCACCAGCAGCAGAGACGGACCCTCCTTCCTCGTGTCTGAGACACAACCCACAACGTCAGCGTCACGCGGGACAGCTGGGAAACGGACTATTTATGAGTGAGAGATGAAATAGTGCCTCGATATCCTCCTACCTTCCTCCTCGCTGGAGGTCTTGGGCTGCCCATGGGGCAGGTAGGTCAGCTGCACTTTCCTGTTGATCCCAGAGAAATGGCCGTACCTTTTATTGGCAAGAAAACAAAACAAATCTGGAGTCAATAAAAAGCGAAAGCTGTTTATGGATAAACATGATTGTATATCCTTCTGGGGGCTTTCCGTTAGTAACGAGGATTAGACGACTGACGACGTTCACTAGTGTAGAAACGGGACTGATGTGCACTTACATGCAAGTTATCACGTATTAAAATACAATGGCCGTCACACGCAGCTGTAAAAGAATAAACATGTTAGTTTCTGGCTTATTGCCCTGAGGCCGGCGTGTTTACTGCGTCTTCTCTCGGGACTTTGCATTTCTACTTGGAGACCACGACTGTGAGGGTTTCACTAAGCTGCCCGCTCACCGTCTGAAGCTTTTGTTTACATCACAGAAAACAAAAAGGAAAAACCTCCAACACGTGAAACCCTCCTCTCACGGTGCACTGGACACAGAAACAGGAAACATGGCAACGAAAGAGTGAACGAAGAGACTCTTCACTTGTTTTTATGCAAATGAGGATCTTTCAGATCAATTTGAAAAGTGAGTCAGATTTATTCTGTGGGGGACTCGCACTGGTCTGGTCTCAATGTGCTGGTCTCTTGACGACAAAGAGATTAAGGGTCCGTGTCTGAAGAGTCACAGCTCAGAAAAAAAACAAAACACTGAGCCTCCGAAGCGATCTCAAGCGAAACGTCGTTTTCAGGTAAAATAAATAAAAGAATATGCCCCGCCCCCTTTGTCTCCGTTGCCATTGGTCTGAATGTCCTCAAGTGAACGCGGCGCTGGAGATCAGCTGTTTCTGCACTTCATGAACCATTGCTTCGTCTTGTATTGCCTGATTTGTTTTCGTAGTTGAATTATGAGAATTAATTGTGAATCGTTGCTGTTGACCTAATTAATTCCCTCTCGTGGGGCGATGAAGCTGAACTGAACCTCGTGTTTTGAAGAACAGGAGACCAAAGTCGTGCCGTTACAATCGAGGCATAAAATAGACAAGTGGCCGAATGTTTCCTGTGCGTAGAAGGCTGTTTACAGGCTGTTTACAGGCTGTTTACAGGCTGTTTACAGGCGATACACTGCAGCCGAACCAGCCACAGCACAGCAAAGGCTTCTGGGAGTCGTGTTTGGCCGATGGCGACCTCTTAAAGACAAACTGTGAGATTCAGAAAGTGAGGCGATGCATGAACCCAAACTAAAACCATATCACCGTATGAGTGTGCAGTATACTCACCACACATTGGAGTTCTTGCACAGTTTCACAGTTTCACTACAAAACCAGTATGAATTTAAAAAAAAAAAATGTAATTTCCTTTGTGCAGTCCATCATGGTTTTAAAAAACAGTTTTGGCCGAAGTGAGCTATGAATGAGTTGAATGTGAGATCGGGGGGCGAGCGGCTAACAGGGACCCGGCTCTCTTCACTCACATCTCCAGAACAGTCTTCAGCTGCTCCAGTTTGGACTTCTTCTCCTCGATCTCACAGTCGGTGTGCTGCCCGAGTTCTGCTAACAACTGCCGCGTGATGTCCAGCACCTCCTGTTGAGAGTTCAGAGGAACAAGCTGTGAGAGACCACACACACACACACACACACACACACACACACACACACACACACACACAGACACACACACACACACACACACAACGAGGTCAAACCTACTGAAACGTGTTTGTCTGACTTCTTATTACCTGCAGCTGTTTGGGCTTCTTCAGCTTTAACTTCCCGGTTTTGTACCCTCCGTATTTTTCAAATAGATCAAAGAACCTGGATGAATCGAAGACAAAACTCCAGATTAATCAAACATGTCTTTACATCAGCCTGCAGTGAAACACACAAACAGAGATAACCTACATGGGGTTGCGAACTTCCATCTTCATCTTCTGTTTCGGGGTTCTGTCTCCGTGTCGGATGACGGCGATGACACAGCGCAGCTCCATCCTGAAGAGCGATTATTGTTATATTATTATTAATATAGCAGCAAACAACTGTTTGCAAAGTAAAGATCAGGCTTCTCTTTGTTCTCCCTGGTAGTTCAACAGGGTGCACGGTATCTGACGGTATCTGAATGACCGGCACACAAGTGGCTGCCTTAGTGTTTAGTTTGTTTTATGCTACATTTAGAATATTTTCACCACTTTACCGTTTGACAGCACTTTCTGACAGGAAGTGAAGCTTTTATCTAAACGCTCTTCAAAGCCACCAGAGTCGCTCGATGAAAGCATAAGTTTTACATCATGCAACACAGAAGTTGCTGGTCTACTGCTGCTTGTGACTGTGTGACTTTTAAAGGGTTAGTTAGGATCAGGAGGCAACCTTAATCCTAACTATCCTAACTCATTAAGGTTTTTTACTTTTAGTCTAAAATACGTCCACAGTGATAAGCACCTCAAACAAACTGCACTGTCCCTTTAAGGGCTCCTAACCCAGTGGTTCTCCACGGGTCTGGCTGTGGGCCACCATCACCCTTCATGACGAGCCGAGACCCAAATCCAGGAACATTTTCGTACTTACGTTTCGCCATGTTTGATTAGAAAACTAATTTCGCGGGTCACGGTGTTCTTCTATGCTTTAAAATGGCGGGGGTACGTGAAGATTTAAAAAATATATATATTTAAAATTAGCATCGAAAAATCCTTTAAAAATATTTATTTAATACATTTTCAATAAAATATAAGTGTAAGTTCATAAGCTGAATTTTATATTCAGTAGGCTGTTCAATTTCATGATCCTAAAAACCCAGAGTCCCCCCCATATCAGGATGGTTTGACCCAACCTGGCACGCGCCCCCTGTCATCACCTGTCAATCACCGCCGCCGTGAGAAGCTCAAACAAAGTGGAACGTAGCAGCAATGCTGCTGAAAACATGGAGGACCAGAGCAAAACAAGTGGGAACCAGAGCCGGAACAAAAAGTGTGAATAGACGAAACTCCGCTGCAGAAAAAATCCCCTTCAAAATAAAACCACAGGATAAAAAAAAAAAAAAAAAATATTCAATCCAATTTTTTTTTGCCCAGGCAAAGGCCCGTGAAAACGGGGGGTCGCGACCCACCAGTTGAGAATCACTGCCCTAAACGCCGGCTGCTAAGGGCTCTGACTCACATGGTGCCTGACGTCGTGGGGACGATGGGGATGTCCTCCGCCTCCGTCGGGATGGACCAGGGAATCTGAAACTGAGGAGCCAGCTCTCGCATCACGATGTTCCTGAGGAGCAGACGAGGAGACGCAAACTCAACGAGGAGCGGACCAAAAGCAAGCGAGCACTGGGGGCAATTAATACAAGGGTTCTAAAGGTAGAAGGGTGAACAGGACGCGGTACCCGAGGATCTTGGCGCAGTCGTCGTAGTACTTCATGGAGTTCTTCACGAAGCTGAAACCGTTGACGTCGCACACGTAGGAGTGGCCGCTAGCTCGGAGGAGGTCGAAGCCGCACACGGTTTGCTGCAGAGAGGGGATTCAGCACCGATACCCCACCAAGAGGGAGGAGGGGCAAGGAGGGGCAGAGGGGGGAGAGAGGGGCAGGGGAAGAGAGGGGATTCAGCACCGATACCCCACCAACAGGGAGGAGGGGCAGGAGGGCGGGGGGGAGAGAGGGGCAGAGGGGAAGAGAGGGGCAGAAGAGAGGGGCAGAGCGGGGAAGAGGGCAGAGAGGGGCAGAGAGGGGAAAGAGGGGCAGAGAGAGGGGCAAGGAGGGGCGGGGGAGAGAGGGGCAGAGCGGGGCAAAGAGGGGCAGAGAGGGGCAAAGCAGGGAAAAGAGGGGCAGAGAGGGGCAGAGCGGGGAAAAGAGGGGAAAAGAGGGGAAAAGAGGGGCAGAGAGGGGAAAAGAGGGGAAAAGAGGGGCAGAGAGGGGCAGAGAGGGGCAGAGAGGGGCAGAGAGGGGCAGAGCGGGGAAAAGAGGGGCAGAGCGGGGCGAAGCGACACGCCTCCTCCTTACCTTGAAGGCGAGGCAGACCTTACGGGCCACCAGCTTCTCCATGGCCGAGAGCATGACCGGGTAGCGGACCTCCTTCCCCTCGCTGTCCCGCTCCACCTTCCCGTCCAGGGCGGGGGACTTCCGGGCCTCGGCGTGGGCGTAGTCCGGCCCCACGGTGTACACCTGAGGTCGCATGAGGTCACATGAGGTCACATGACACACCACACAGCTTCCCCTCAGTCGTCCCATAACACAAAAAATAAAAATAATAGAGCTGTGAAGTACGTTTCCCCCGATACTGTATCAGCATTTCAACGTTTTATTTACACAAAACCTTTTAACGATGGCACTTGAGCTCAGTTTATTCTGAGCTTAGTGGCCGCGACGCACAATCCTTCAACAAAAAACTTTCACTGGTAAAAGCACCATAAACATGAGGATTTTATGTTTTTAAGTACTTTAGAAACCTTTTAGTCTTAACATTTACATTTGAGTGTGTGTGTGTGTGTGTGTGTGTGTGTGTGTGTGTGTGTGTGTATCAGGATATTCAAACTTTTTTTCAAACTTAGTTTCTTTATAATGCATTTGATACTTGACTTCTATAAAGCAACAATATAATTCTAAGCTCTGTGATTGGATGTCTCTTGCTCAATGCATCTTGGGAGTTGTAGTTAGCTTCTCGCCCTCAGTTTGCATGTTCACAGGCTTGTGCATTCTGCTTTTTAATCAAAGTACAGATATTATATACACAGTTCTTCTGTACCGATGATTCAAAAAAGGGCCGTTTAAGCTCCTCCCACTTCACAACTCTCAGAATTGAGTCGCCTCCTTTCCTCTGATTGTGATCAACACCCGGTCCAGACTCTACCTTGACGTCCGTGCCGTCTGTGGGCATGAACTCCTCGTAGATGTAAGAGCCCGTCTTCCTCACGCTGCTCTCCGGCGAGTACACGCTGCTCCGGCTGCCGATCTACACAAATCAAACGCCGAGTGAGAAAACATCCAGCGCAGCTTTTGCATTCCGAATATTCTCTTTAACGTCTGAATTAAAAGCTGCAGCGGCGTGTTTGACAGCAGAGTGCCTGATTTACGATAATGTGCTTTCTCTGGCGGAGCAACAGACGCGTGATGATTACGGGACGAGTTATGAGGTGGTGCAGCTTCCTGCCTGTGTGTTTACGGACATCAATCCTCCGAACCACAGAACCCTCAGCAGGAGAGAAAAGAAACTTTTCTTTAAGCAATCGGCAAAACTACAGCGTTTATCACAGCCAGACGCTGTGAAACAAACGTCATTATCGTTGGATTTTCATCTTTCCGACGGTCCTTGAACACATCACGTGTGACGAACGCTTCTGTCAGAAAAAGCTAAATAAAAAAAAAAAAGCTTAAAATTGTGATATTTCATTAAAAAAAAATATGTATTCTCCATGTCGTATTTAAACCGTTTACTCTGAACAGAGGCCACGATTGAGTCGCCTGAGACCAGCAGTCACGGGACAAACAAATATGCCAAACTTCGACTGCACTGCAGCGAGTACAGGAGAGGATGAAGCTCAGCCTCATCATTGTTAGCAAATGTTGGATTAAAGAAATTAAATTATATATATTTTTCCCCTTTCTTTTTTTATGACTAATGGCATTATAACTGTTATTCTGCACTAAAGACACGTTGACTTCTCTCTACTTCTAGCCATGATTGTGCTGCTTCCATAGAGGTTGTGGGACTTTAATATCGAGGTGAAAAATCAAAGCCGCAGAAAGTAAAAAGTGACAGGAAATAGTTCGGGCTTCAGAGGGTTGAGCTGATTAACATTTACCCTTCATACTAAAAAGAGATAAAAAAGGAAGGTGAACATTCAAAATGTCAGGACCGACGAGTCAATAGTGTGTCAGTGTAACCGATCGCTGATGTTTGTTAGACATCAACAGTGAAGTATTGAAACAGTGGCTGTTGGATGCTGTTGGATGCTGTTGGATGCTGTTGGATGCTGTTGGATGCTGTTGGATGCTGCAGGACGCCGATGTTCGGCCTGCGTACCTTCCTGAAGAGCCGCTGGCTGCCCCCCCCAGCGGAGGTGGGGTAGTAGATGTACACGTTGTGGTCCTCGGCGCAGACCGGCTTCTCAACGAAAGGTTTCTGGAATATCTCCCCGTTCACCTCCACGTGGTCCTCTCCTTCCACCAGGTTGCACTCTGGAGAGGAAACGTGTCTGTGAGCCAGGAAACCTTCCTCATCATCCTTTAGGTACTCAGACCAGACTCGCTCCCTACACAGCCACCGGACCATCCACACTCACGGTGACGTGACCTCACAGAACACAGGAGCTGCTGCTCTACTCCGGCCTCCATCAAGTCTTAGGCAGTTCACTGTTGTGTCACTTTGTGTTATTGTGTGATTTTGGTGTGTTTAGGCGTTAGATTCACCAAAGAGAGTAACAAATAAAGGCAGCAGGAGACGAGCAGCTCCCGTCTTCTACGAGGTCAAATGACTGGTTGTAGCTGTGACGAGAGCAGAGGAAATATTCTATGTCTGCTTACACTGCAACTGAATTCATTTTCAGGTTGGCCTTTTTTCTTTTTTTTTTTAAGTGGCTTGAATAGAGAGCTGGATGGATGACGTGGTTTTGTAGGCCAACCCCAGAAGTTAGCCTCACACTGGTTCCCTCGACAAAAAGGCAACGGGAACTTTTCCATTGGTTTTGGATTATCGCGGTAAAATAAACTGTGTGGCAAACACACGTTTATGGATGTATAAACCTCTCCTCTCCTCTCCTCCTCCTCCCCTCTCCTCCCCTCTCCTCCCCTCCTCCCCTCCTCCTCCTCCTCCTCCTCTCCTCTCCTCTCCTCTCCTCTCCTCTCCTCTCCTCTCCTCTCCTCCTCCTCCCCCTCCCCCTCCTCCCCTCCTCCTCCTCCTCCTCCTCCTCCTCCTCCTCCTCTCCTCCTCCCCTCTCCTCCCCTTCCCGGTGGTCCCATAGTCGGCTATGTGATGTTGACCGTAGTAAAACCAAAGAAAGACACGTGAATAAATAACTTATGTTATATCACTAATGAGCCGACTGACCGTCTGGTTTATCCGGGTCCCGGTTCAGCACAGCGTAGCGCGGTAGATCGATGCCCTCCTCCTGCAGGATGCGGTACACCTCTCTCCTGGTAACACAAACACATAAATAAATAAACACATACGTAAACACACGGCGGGCCTCGACCTGAGACAGCAGTGTGAACACACAGGTGAGCGTGAGCGTACCTGTCCTGGATGTAGTACTGCATGTTCAGGTCGTTGAGGAGCAGAGGGTTCCTCAGCTTGGCGTAGCTCACCGCCTTGTCCAGCGGGAACCCTGCTCACACGCAGAGACATGAACCAACCAATGAAGCGCGTGGAAGATATGATGTTTAAGAACAGGTGGAGGACAGAGTCACAAGAAAGAAGCACTCGAGAGGCAGAAGACGAGGCCTCTGTTTAGTGTGAGATGACGAGGAGCCCACGTGATCACACGGACAGCAGAAACAACAACTATTGATCGTGTGTGAAATTCTTCAGCAATGTTTTTGGGGATTTTTCGGTTCGACCTTCAGACCCGGTGGACGTGAGGTCACGGTGACCTTTGACCACCAAATTCTCATCAGTTCGTCCTCGAGTCAAGGTGGGCCGACAGACAAAACGAAAAAACCCTAAAACATAATGCCTTCAGCCACGGGACGTAGACATGCCCTTTGTCGGAAACACAGCAAAACCCTGGGTGTGTGTGTGTGTGTGTGTGTGTGTGTGTGTGTGTGTGTTACCCTTGGAGTGGAAGGAGATGAGGCAGTCACACAGAGGCCATTTGTCCACGGGCTCGTTGAGGATGGCGTCCTCTGGGAAGATGACCACGGTGATGAACTCAAACTTGCACAGCCTCTCCAGGATCTGGGTCATTGGCTTGGACTTGGACTTCTTCATCATGCAGCAGATCCCCACCACGATCTGTCGCTCCGGGGGCTGGACGAGGGGAAGAGGGGGGGGGAAGAGAGAGAGAGAGAGAGAGAGAGAGACAGAGAGACAGAGAGAGAGAGAGAGAGAGAGAGAGAGAGAGAGAGAGAGAGAGAGAGAGAGAGAGAGAGAGAGAGAGAGAGAGAGGACAACATGTCAACAATCTGGCTGAGGAAGCAAGAGACAACAGCAGCTTTGTCCCATAAGACCTCCGACTGAAGGACCGACTGAAATAGAGTTCTGTAGTGTCTCCTCTTCTAAGACAAAGCAAGTCATTGAAAATCTACAATTTAATTTCAGAGCCCGAACAACAGTCCTTAACCCTCTGAACCACAAAGAAACTAAACGTGGGATGGAAAAGCACGTTTTCTTTAAACAATCACCAAAACTAGAAGTCAGAAGCTGTAACACCTGCGATGATCGTCAGATCTTCATCCTTTTTCCGACGGTCTTTGAACGCATCATGTGCGATGCAACCGAAACTAAAGCTTAAAATTGGGATATTTCATCAAAAAACATTTTATTCTACGAGTCTCATTTAAAAACCTCAAATAAACTCTGAGTTTACTCTAAACAGATCCTGTAAAAAAAACAATAAATTCTGAGCTCCTAGGAGGCCATGATCGACTCGCCTGAGACCAGCAGTCATGTGACAAACAGTCATGTGACAAACAGTCATGTGACTGAACTGCAGGTTTTAAGTAGAGGTTGTAAAAATATTAATAGTTAAATATATAAAGAACATAAAGCCTCCATTTTTGTAACCCAGCATTTAGTAACACATGTGGCAACTTATAGAAATGTTGGATGTATAGATTCCGTTGTTTGCGAGTTTTTGTAAAATACATTATGAAAGACTTCTATGGAAACATGTGACGGTTCAGAGGGTCAAAGGTCGTTTTGCTCTCTACCCTTACGGAGGAATGGCCCCAGACTTCAGTGAGCTGCTATCCAGCTAACGTTACTGTTAGCTAGCAGGCTGCGAGCTAACGAAGTCACAGTGTGGTGTGTTTCTAGACCTCGGCTCGAGAGCGGGTTACTTCAGAGCCTCTACTGATCTGTGATTGGCCGATTATCTGATTATCTGACGTGTCGTTTGACATCCCACCGAGTCTGTGTCCTCGTCGTCCTCATACAGCTCCATGTCTGTCCTCATGCTGTCCTCCAGGACCTCGCTCTCATCGTCCTCGCAGCCCACGAAGAATCTGGGAGCGCCGCGCCGGCTCTCGCCCGTCGGGCTGTTGGGCTCTGACATCACAGTCCCCCGCGGCGGCCCTCAGCGTCCCACCGCGCCATCGGACGCCAACACGCCGCCGCAGCGGGCCGCCGGTGGGAGGGGGGCGGGGCCTGAGGGAGGGGGGCGGGTCCACTCTGCCGGGGGGGCCGGAGAGCAGAGCCGGGTGTGGGGTGGGTGGGAGGGGGAGGGGTGTGCGGGATGAGACAGAACCTCGAAAACCTACGAGGTTTACGCGAGAAATGGCGGCGGCGGTCAGTCCTCTGTGATGACGCCGTTATTGGAGTGACTCATTCTTCATTCGGGTCATTCACATCTCACATGGGGTCCTCAAGAGTCTTCAGCAACGTGGAGGCGGCAGCACCGACTGTCTGATCCCGTCCTCCATCTGTACGCGAGGCCAACCGACCTGCGAGAGGAACAAAACATTCAACGTTATCCGTGGGGTTCAGTTTGTACCGCAGGAGGCCGACTAAAGGAACCGTTAGGTAGGATGTCGCCCGCGGACCGTTCACTCTCACACGCCGTCACATCTCTGATCGAAATGCTGCAGCTAATTTCCAAGCAGGAGTTTTAGGGATGAACTGAACACGACTACGTTCTCGTCTGAAAACAAATCGGAACTTAATAAAGCCACAGATATTAACGGCTTTTAGCTCTGGCTCAAAATCTCACGAGACTTGACGGCTGGTTTCAGGCATAGTCTGTATACAAGAAGTGGACTGATGCTTTGAAGCCTCAAGTTCAACGATTTCGCCGTCGCCATCTTGGATTACGACCTTCGCTTTGTTGTTTTTTTGCAACCGATGAACATAAGTTAACATATCTGGACTGAGGAGGACGTAGAGACGCCGTATACGTATCTGGTAGAGACCTGTCAATCACCTTGTAGCCCCGCCCCTAAAGCATCCCCTCTTTATGGTCTGTCTGACTCTAAATGGACCATAATTTACTAAATGAACATCATGCTGTATTGAAGAAGACTTGAAACTAGAGATTGAGACATAAACTCATGTTTACAATGTTTACTGAGGGAATAAATCAAGAGAGAAGTAGAGTCATTTTCTATAGACTTCTATACAACCAGAGGAGTCGCCCCTGGTGGTCAGGAGAGAGAATGCAGCTTTAACACATGAAGCTTTGACTTCTATACAATCAGAGGAGTCGCCCCCTGGTGGTCAGGAGAGAGAATGCAGCTTTAACACATGAAGCTTTGACTTCTATACAACCAGAGGAGTCGCCCCCTGGTGGTCAGGAGAGAGAATGCAGCTTTAAAGCACTTCAGCATCGGCTTCACTTTTCAGAACCGGATGTTGCCGTCTGGTCTCAAGTCACCCAGACACAATGCATTGTGGGGCAGTTGAGAATATGCAAAAACTTGCATCTCATATTCAAGACATTCTTGCTGATGTAGTTCACACCAGCAGGCATTTCTCACGTACACAAAATCCACATACGCAGTGTGAACGCACTGCATACTCAATGAATAATATCTTAGTAGGCGATTTCCAACACAGCCAAACTAAAAAAACAACAACAACAACAACAACAACAACTGTACACTCCTCATCCATGTTTACAGATGGGACGACTTGTGAAAGGGAAATTATGTTGGTGCATTTTACCAAACTGGTCGACATCTAAAACTTAAAATTAGAAATACCGCCTCGCCGTTGTACGACTCCGCCATCCAGTCAAGTTGAGGCTTACATCCACGTTCGTCCAAAATCAATCAATTCATAATTTTAGAACTTGTCATAAAACTATATCGTCACAAAATCAATCCCTAAGTTTTGGCCAAAAAATTTGTTTTGTGAGGCCGCAGTGACCTTTGACCACCAAATTCCTATCAGTTTGACCTTGAGCCCAGGTGTTCCTGAGAGATCACGTTCACAACCGCCGACCTTGGGATCAAAGGACGACCCGCTCGTACTTAGCGGGCAAATTCTCTCCATGAAATATGTTTTGAGAACACCATTAATCATCTTTCACGGCTTCTATTTTTAAATCATGTTCGTCATGAACACAAAGTAAGACGGGGACAAAAACTAACTGAGGAGAATATAAGAGAGAAACAGAGGTCCAGCTAAATGTATATAGATAGAGAGTGTGTGTGTGTGTGTGTGTGTGTGTGTTAATGGGTGAGTGAAGGGTTTCGAATGAGGTTAGGTAGTGATATGGGACACACACACACACACACACACACACACACACACACACACACACACACACACACACACACACACACACACACACACACACACACACACACACGAGGGAAGATAATAAAAAAGTCAACTCTTGACAAATGTCATGCGATGATTTTCTACTGATTTCATTCAGTTTTGTTGTATAACTTCTTCTATCAAAAGATTTAAGCATAAAAAACATATGAATTAAATCTAAATAAATAAGTTTCCTTCCAACACATTCTCATTACGCTGTGAATACCACGGTCATGCCACGTGTGGACATTACCCCATCCCTTCTGAGCTGGGGCAATAATTACCCCCGGGCCTCGCTCTGCTGTTACCCATTTACCCCGACGCTGCAGTCTGCGGCTCAAACAGCCACCGGCTCCCGTCTGCACCGCCACTAAACATCAGCCGGTCCACCGCAGACCAACCACTCAGTACTCCCCTAACCGCTCGGCCACCGGGCACACTCGCTCACGGGGCCGAGGCCGACTGTAACACTGTTGTCGAACACACGCATGACTCTCCGAGGCCTTCGGGTCTCGAGCTGAGGAAACAGAGGAGACCGAGTTCCCTCCGCAGGGTTCACCGAAGCTCCCCGTGACCCGACAGTACTCAGAGAATCTTAACGGGGATTCACAAACCATAGGGAAGCAAGTCCATGAATCAATAAGTCAGTCGGCAGAAGATTAATTGGCAACTATCTCAGTAACCAAGTAAAAAATATCAAAAATGTTTGTTTTCTGTTGTTTGATAGTAAATTGGCTGTTGGTCAGACAAAAAAACTGATATTTAACTAAATTCGGGCCACTTTTTAAAACACTTTTTGTACATTTTATTAACGATTAATCAAGAAAATAATTCGCACACGGACTTATATAAGTCGCCGGCGGAAAAAAAACAATTTACATTAAAGAAACATTATTTTGAAGAACCTTTTGTGTGACTGAAGAGGTGTTGAAGCCTACCGCTGTCCTCCACCTAATGAACCAGGGTAACACTTGTATTTAATAAATGAATTCGTGCAGACGTTTTCTTTCCATTCGAACGCGGTTATTACTAAAGCGTCGCCTTGATGTCGCTCACGTCCTTTTAAGGCAACGGACGTAAGAAAACAGGGCCGAGCGTCACATTATAAATGTCTCGCTGTTGCCCGGGAGCCACAGACAGACATTTATTCTCACTTGATTTAAAATAAACTCTTTCCAGGCCTAAGTGGATTAGTGTTTCAGAGCTGGAGCGTAACAGTTAATCTCTTCTACTCCACCTGCTTACTCGGGGCCAGAGCTCACCGCCGAGGACGCTGAGGTCATGTCCTCTTTAGACTTCATGGGACTTTTGGAGGTTCAGGTGACACCCTGAAACCCCCTGCTCCCCAATTCATGGCTCGTTTCAAACTCTTGACACAATCCTGTTGGTTTTTAAACACAAGAGACGTGGAAGCAGAGTTGAATTGTTCACTGATCTGACAACAGATCACTATCGATTAATTAAAAGATTGCTTTGTTAATAAAATAGAGCCCAAAGTGATGCCTTCAAATATCTTGTTTTGCCCAACCAACAGTCAAAAACCTAAAGATATTACATTTACCATTCTATAAAAAACACAAAACAATCTTTAAACTTGAGAATAGAACTGAACAATTCCTTGAGATGCATCAGACAGAAAAGGCTTGGTGGTTTTCATAAAAGACGATATAGTAAAACTCCGGTTCACGAGTGGAAATTTACTGACGTTCAACACGGAGACGTTGCCAAAAGCTAAAGTCGCACAAATACTCAAGTCTGGCAACTTCTTCTCTTCTCTTCTCTTCGACGTGTCCCTTAGTCTCACAGACGGTACTAATAATCACCGCCTGAGGTTCTGGATCTCCGTTGCACCACTTTATATTCAGAATAGCTCTTTTCCCTGCGCTCGCCCTCTACCCGACCTTGAACCCGATGACTCAGACGGCTCAGACGCCTCCTGCTGAGCCCCGGAGCCAGAACCTGAGCCAGAACCTGAGCCAGAACCTCTCCTACATGGGGGCCACAGCCGTGTTCATTTTATTAAGGAGGGAAAGTTTTAAATATATTTTTTGGTCGCCACGCTGTCACCTAGACACTCGTGGGTGTGTGGGCGCCACCAGGGCGGTTATTTCTTGCCAAATTATCCTTTCTTCTTATTCTTATTCGACTATTTGGAAGAAGAATTCAGGATTTCAGCCCCAGAACTTTACACCCTGCGGTGTCAGGGATGGAAACTAATGCGTTGAAGTTAAATATAAATTAATTTAAAACATAATTTACATGTACGTATGGTTGCAACTGATAATGACATGCGTTATTAATCGGCTAATTAAGTTTTCTTGATTAATCAACTCAGGCGATTGTGGAGAAATCGTACATCCTGAACAGGTGACTTCTTCAATTTGCTTGACAAACAATCACAAAAACTGAAAACATTCATTTTTACTATCAGATTAGACAAAGAGAAGCAGGAAATCCACACGAATGAGAAGCTGGAACTTGGAAATGTTTGACATGATTGCTTGAAGATAAATAAAATTAAGCGAGGAATCAATTAAAAACAACTTATCAACTAATCATCCAATCAGTTAAAATCAAGAGTTAATCAAAGTTATTAGATTGTATTTGATGTCCATTCAAAAGGTTCTGCAGAGAAGGACTTATAAAAAGTATTTGCATTTATTTACACGACTTGCACATCTTTTCTTTTCTTATTAATAAAATACACATGCCACTTTTATTTTATAATATATACTTGTTTTAAAGTACTGTTATCTGTTTGTTGTTTAACATATTTATCTTTAAATTATGTCTTGATGTTGTTGTTTTTATTGTTTTATTCTATGTTTATTGTTATGCACCTTAAAACCTGATTAACTGAAGGATGATAATAATAATAATAATAATAATAATAATAATAATAATAACAATAACAAAGAATTATGATACACAAAAACCTGATTAACTGTAGAAAAAAATAAATAAATAAATAAATAATATATATATATATATATATATTTCAGCTAAAAAAAATTAAGAAAACAGGACACGAGGCGGGACGTTAAAACTGAACTAACAACAGCCGCCAAGCGGACGTTTTTAACGTAAAACTTGTGTCACACGTTGTTGCGACAGTTTCGGTCCATTTTACGTGCAAACGCGTAACTTAGCAACAAACATCGGCGGCGAGAAAAGGACGTAACGTAACGTAACGTGAGGTAACGTAAGTAACGTAAGGTATTTTATGAACGTCGACCCCGACACTTAAAGCGCTTAACGGTGATAATTAGTATGCATCGATGCAAACGAACGAACCTGTGATGACGTCATCTGTCGTCGTGCTGAAACGCGTTCGGCTAACGTTAGCTTAGCTTCCGCCCGTAAACAGGTTTTTATCATCTGTCACTTTCGTGCACCGAAAACGTCCGCGCGCTCGTTGACGTTACCGGCTCGCGGCGCGTGTCGAGGAAACGTCCCGTTAAACGGTGAACTCACGGTGAAGCGGGAGGATTTGTGTCGCCTCCTTTTTTACTCTTGACAGTTTGCATGTGAAACCGAGCTTACTTTCTTTTTTTTTTTTCTCCCGGTTTGACGCACGGGTGATGGACGTGTTTAACAGCCAATGGGAGAGGAGGGTAAACTGTGAGGGGGCGTGTCACACAAGCCAATAGACAACAAGTAAACGTCAGTCGGCGTGTCACGAGAGCGTTGGCGCCCTCTGGCGGTGAAACTGAGACAATGACTAGTTTTAATACAAAACATTTATTTGACACCTACAGATTTTTCATTATCTTTAATACAATTTGTCGTCATAAATTAAACAACCCAACATGTCTAGTTATTAAAATTGTTCCATTATTGTGCATTAATAGTTTCTCGTTGTATATATAATATTTCAGTTATTTTTTTACTATGTCTCTTGGTTGCACTATACCCTATGCTGCTGTAAATCCTGTAAATTTCCCTGCTGCGGGACTAATAAAGGATTATCTTAGATTATCTTAAATATTATGTTTAGAATTGCATACATTGTGATGTCTTCAATTAGTGCTTGTTTGATTTAATTTTTTTTTTAAAAAGTACGATTTTAAATCCAGGACTTTTTCGCTTTTCATTTTAATTTAATGGGTCTGAATACTTGTCCAACCAC
Source organism: Ophiodon elongatus (assembly GCA_016806645.1). Classification (NCBI taxonomy): domain Eukaryota; kingdom Metazoa; phylum Chordata; class Actinopteri; order Perciformes; family Hexagrammidae; genus Ophiodon; species Ophiodon elongatus. The sequence goes on from JACSYO010002004.1 coordinate 41,919, forward strand.
TAAATCACATTATGTAAAATGTTTGTGTTTTTTTTTATCATGTGTCATGCTTCAAATTTATGCCGAAATATTTGTGTATTTAATGCTATTGTCTTTAAATTACTTTTTTCTTAAATTCAAATAAATCTTTATTGATTTGAACATTTAAGAATATAACCAAACAATAGCTATTATTATTATTATTATTATTATTATTATAACTATTATCATTATCATTATTATTATTAGCATTAGTATTATTATTAATAATATTACATATATATATATATAATATTATATATATATATGTATATATATATAGATATATCATAAAAATATATATATTTGTAGATATATATATATATATCTACGAATTACGGCACGTTATTTTTCGTAGGTATTTCTAGGAATGCTGGATGAGACCAAAACTCAATTATGGTGTTGCGTCATTAGAAAACAGAGTATAGATTGTGAGATTTTGGGGCCTGATAGTTCCCTCTCCTCTCCTCACAGCTCCCGTCACAAAGAGCCTCTGTGAGGAGGAGGAGGAGGAGGCCCTCTGCTGCCCTCCGCTCCTCATATGGCTTCCATTTGCCAAAGGCAGGGGTGTTACACTCTCTGTGACTTACAGCAACAGGTCAGACCAGGACAAGGAGGCTCATTATGAATGCAGGTCCGGTCTCTGGGCCCCTGGTCTCTGAGGCCCCTGCAGGAACCTGGTGGGGTTTCTGGCTGCCTGTTAAAACCCACAAGTTGTTTCTAGAACTGCCCAACTGATAAAAATGTGTTCTCGGCAAAAGTTAACGTGCACCTGTGAAAACACAGTACAGGTAATGAGATTTATAAACCCAACCTGACACCAACACAGCTCAGTGTTGCTAACTCTTTTCTACAGACTGTATATCAGAAGTGGATATAGAAATTCAATTGTATAGAAGTCAAAGCTTCATGTGTTAAAGCTGCATTCTCTCTCCTGACCACCAGGGGGCGACTCCTCTGGTTGTATAGAAGTCGTTTGTTTGTGTTTTTGGGGGCGACTCCTCTGGTTGTATAGAAGTCTATAGAAAATGACTCTACTTCTCTCTTGATTTATTCCCTCAGTAAACATTGTAAACATGAGTTTATGTCTCAATCTCTAGTTTCAAGTCTTCTTCAATACAGCATGATGTTCATTTAGTAAATTATGGTCCATTTAGAGTCAAACAGACCATAAAGCAGGGGATGCTTTAGGGGCGGGGCTACAAGGTGATTGACAGGTCGACACCAGAGACGTATACGCCGTCTCTCCGTCACTCCTCCACATTCCAAATATGGTCACTTCTGTTCATCGGTTGCAAAAAGCGACGGCCGTAATCCAAGATGGCGACAGCGAAATCGCCGCACTCGAGGCTTCATAACGGCGGTCCACAAACCAACGGGTGACGTCACGATGACTACCTCCACTTCTTATATACAGTCTATGCATTTCAATTCCTAGTATTAGGAGCAATACAGGGCCCGGGGGAGCAGTTTGGAGGGCCAGTGCCTTGCTCAAGGGCCCCTCAGCAGTGCCCAGGAGGAGGAAGTGGCACCTCTCCAGCTACCAGGCCATGCTCTGTACTTCGTCCGGTTGGGGACTTGAACTCTTGACCCACTGGAGCTACTGCCGCCCACATCAGTTTCAAAAGCGTCAGAGAACTTCTTGCTTAAATATATTTTATTGTATATAATATATAAACTGTTTTAAGATATATATGTATATACTTATACATATGTATTAATATACATAAGTATACATTATATATAAACTTCAACTTACATGGAAGATATACATATATGTGCATATATAATATATATATGTATATACATATACATATATATATCTTATATCTTTCTATATATGTATATATATATGTATATATATATATATACATATATATATAAACTTCAACTTTACATGAAAGATATATAGATACATATATATATATATCTTTCATGTAAAGTTGAAGTTTTACATTATTAACGCTGCATTTTTGTTTTTTCTACAGCACAGGTACAACCAGCTGGGAAGTCAAGTGTAGTCATAAAACTCTGAAGTACTTCTTTCAGTGAAGTGCTTTGCCTCTCCAAAGAAACACAGCGGAGAGGGTGTAAACTCTAACAGTTACCCAAGAAACTCCATTTACCTTTTTCTAACGCTCCGTGTGAGAGCGTCCTGTTTGACCCGGCGCCGTGAGAGCGGTGTCAGAGCGCCACATAACAACACGCACAGGACTTCTTTCAGAGGGCGGCGGCGTCGTCATGACACCCGCGGAGTCACGAGTCACGACACCCGCGGAGTCACGTCATGTGCTCGAGCATATCGAGCTGTAACTGTGCTTCCATGTTTTCACTTCGGCTGAAAGACTACAACAAACAAGAAACGTCATCAAGTTCAAATCCTATTAGACATTGGTGGGGAATTGTCATAATCAGCGTATGAATTCTTGAGTTGTGGGGTTAAATTGACCTTTGACCTTGACCTAAAAAATAAATCTAGTTCACCCTTGAGACCAGAAATATGGACCGTGTGAACTTATTCTGGACCTTTTTGTTTTACGATAAAATGAAAAACCTTCACTTAACTTTTCAACCTTTAATTTGCTCAAACGTTAAAGCTACGACAAGGAGCTTTCATTCTGTGTTGGTTCTGGCGCCCCCTGTGGACTACAGTGGTAGTGTCTCTGAGCACCAGGGTCCCTTTCATCTACTTTCCCTCAAACCCAAATGCACCGATTGAACGATCCTTGGTTTAAAGTTTGTGCTCCTGTGGGTTTAAACTTTTTCCTCTTAAGTCCAAAATCTAATTTCTTTTCCCCAACATAAACACCAAGCAGCATGTTTAACACATTGCAGATATTTTAAACGTCCCATGTGCAGCAGGAATCGTGAGCGTGTTCCTTAACCTCCTGTACAAGCCGAAGCTGCAGGTAACCCACGGGGCGGGCGGCACACAGGATCCATTCACGGCTACGAGGCCAGAAATAAATAAACACACGCTGCTTTCAAAACATGTTCTCCTGAGAGGTTTCTTAGAAAATCCTTTCAGCGAGCGGAGAGCCGACTTCCTGACTGCAGGGAAGCTTCTCAGGATTGAAAAATGTTTAAATGGAAGTTACAAGAAGTCCGTCAGGTTGGAAAATCCCCGTTTCTACAAACCGGACAGAACAATGAACACTGACACACCTCCGGGTGAAAGGGTTGAGGACGGCTTCTTCTCAGGGTTTTGTAAATATCTTGTAAACACGCTTAGTAATAGCGTTCGATTTCAATTAAAACCAGATTTCATTAAAGTTCATTTAAGTTTAGAGGGTATGATTTAAATTTAGCACTAGTTACATTTACACTTGAATCATTGTGCTGGAAATGTTTTGAACCTTATTTATTCTGACAAAAATAAGAATCGCTGCTTGTTTTTTTTTTTTGTCTTTAAGTCTATTAAACCTTTGTGCTTGCTGACAGCAAAGAGAAGACTGACACCACCCTCATGTACGTGATGTATGTTGAGTGCATGGTTAGCTTAGCTTAGCATAAGGACTTTAAGCCCTTGTAAACAGCTCTGTCCAAAGTTCAAAGGTCGAGTTACGTACAGACGTTGCATGAGAGTGGTATCACTTTACAATACGGTGCACAAAATTATGAGTAGTTACTAAGGAATGAGTGAGAAGTACGTAGTAGATTATGATGAGTTACTCAAGACTAAACCACAGGATACTATATTAACGAATCAATCGGTAATTATTAACCTATACATATCTGTGAATCGATATACTGGCCACATTCCTGATTATGAGTCAGCCACTGAACAGCATTTGTATTTCCTGTCATCTGGCTTTTCACCGTGTCTCTGCAAAAGGTTTGTGTTGGTCAATCTCTCCCACACCCATGCAAACCTCATCAAACAACAACCTTCATTGTTCATGACTGTTCTCCCCGTCTCTCAGGCCGCAGCACTTTTCCTGAACAGAAAGTGGCCTTTTTCTTTTTGTGAAAGGAGCTTATGAATAAAGAAATGTCTGCTGATCCCGGAGGATTTAACTGAGACTCTGGATCATGGATCCACCGCTGTGGTTCGCTTCAGTTCGACACTGATGAAGTCAGAGGACCACAGACACAAATATAATCTGCCTCCAAACAGCCTCGGACGCCTGAATAACTCACAGTTAACCGTTATTCTTACGTCATTGCAAAACAGGTTGCCAGGGTGGAGCTTGAGTGAACATTTGTTGGACAATTTAGTAATTTCCCCCGACCCTGCGTCCAGTATAAATAGCCCAGTTTGTAGACACACCTTGACTTAAACTCTCTGGACAAACACACCGAAAGTGGAAAAATCTAAACGTCGCAGACACAATCTGACCATACAGGCCAGAGTCTCTCCCCTCCTCTCTGAGGCCGGGTCCGGGTGGTTCAGTTACTGCACACTATTCAGATTTAAATCCAGCGAGAACAAATCCAACGCTCTCAAGTGAAGCATTCTCCCAAATTCCTGCATCCCTTCTGCCTCTTGTCACAGCGTTCAAAGTCTTTCTGATAGTTTAATTAAGCTTTCTGCTAACCAGCTGTCGCTACTGCTGCACCACGGCAGGCTCATGGAGAAGGCCAAACTATTAGAGAGATGACGAGAATTTGCTAACATGCTAAACTATTAGAGAGATGACGAGACATGTTGCTAACATGCCAAACTATTAGAGAGATGACGAGACATGTTGCTAACATGCTAAACTATTAGAGAGATGACGAGACATGTTGCTAACATGCTAAACTATTAGGGAGATGATGAGACATGTTGCTAACATGCTAAACTATTAGAGAGATGACGAGACATGTTGCTAACATGCTAAACTATTAGAGAGATGACGAGACATGTTGCTAACAGGCTAAACTATTAGAGAGATGACGAGACATGTTGCTAACATGCTAAACTATTAGAGAGATGACGAGACATGTTGCTAACAGGCTAAACTATTAGAGAGATGACGAGACATGTTGCAACAACAGGCTAAACTATTAGAGAGATGACGAGACATGTTTAACAGGCTAAACTATCAGAAGATTAAGATAATTGAACAGGCTAAACTATCAGAAGATGAAGATAAATTTGCTAACAGGCTAAACTATAGATAGATTAAGATAAATGTTGCTAACAGGCAAACTATCAGATACATTAAGATAAATGTTGCTAACAGGCTAAACTATCAGATACATTAAGATAAATGTTGCTAACAGGCTAAACTATCAGATAGATTAAGATAAATGTTGCTAACATACTAAACTATTAGAGAGATGAAGATAAATGTTGCTAACAGGCTAAACTATCAGATACATTAAGATAAATGTTGCTAACAGGCTAAACTATCAGATAGATTAAGATAAATGTTGCTAACAGGCTAAACTATTAGAGAGATGAAGATAAATGTTGCTAACATACTAAACTATTAGAGAGATGAAGATAAATGTTGCTAACAGGCTAAACTATCAGATACATTAAGATAAATGTTGCTAACAGGCTAAACTATCAGATACATTAAGATAAATGTTGCTAACAGGCTAAACTATCAGATACATTAAGATAAATGTTGCTAATAGGCAACACTGTTAGATAGATGGAAAGATTGGCCGCTTCATCATCTTAATGCGGCCTGTAGGGTCCACCATGAGGTCTGGGGGCTGATGCTGACCCTGCTCGCCTTCCTACCACGTCCACCTCTTTCAAAAGTAGGGGCTTAAACATCGAGAGGAATCAGCGAGCATTAAACTAATCAGACCGAAACCTCCCTAGTGATTTCTATTTTTCAAACAAAGTACAAAAGGTGGAGGAGGGAACAAATAGAGCAGCATAAAAAACTGAAGTGGAACATGTGCTGCCGTTGGAAATGGAGCGTTGCCGTCATTATGTCCCACTTAAACTCGACCTGCACTCCCTTTATAAGTTAAGTGGGGGTTCATTTGTATCCGTAGCAACAAGATTTTTAGGCGTCTGTAGTTGCACATGTTGCCGTTTCCTGTCTCGGTGGCACCTGAGTGAAAGAGCGGCTTTGTCTTCAGTTTTTTTTTCTTTTTCAGGAGCGAAAGCGAGCGGGCGGAGAGGAGTTAAAGGGGGTGAGGCGTGATCCTCTCACATGTGTTAGAGGCGCATTAATTAATGTGGTGACGTGGGTTTTATTATAAATATAGACGGGGATCACTGAGGAGGTGATGATGGATAAATAAAAAAAACACTACGCAGAGCAATAAAGTTATTATAAGCTCAGTACCGCGTTTAATGGCCCCCTGTAGAAATACAGGAGTATAATCTTGTGTTTTATCCAATTCAAGTTGACAAGGCTGATTATTCAAAGAATACCATTACCTCACCCAGTGGGTGTCGAACGGCACACTCCCTCCTACCCACACCCCTCTTTCCTCCCTCGACCCCTCAACCCCCATCACATGAGTCAAGTATGCCAAACAGCCCCCACTTACGTTTCCTTCAAAACAAAAGCAGAACATTTGCCCAATTTGAAAATTTGTATTAAAAATGACAGACCATCAAGGTGACAACAGCAACAATGATCCGTCTAATACTACTGCTGCTATTAATAACATTACTAACACCACCGCCACTTTATGAAATAAAAATAAATACAAAAATATATTTAAACATAATTTAAATATATTAATTTAAATATATACATAAGTTAAATTTAAATCTTTTAAAGAGCACTTTTCTTACACAGTGCTCCACACAAGGCAGCAAATTCAAATCAACAATCATGAAATTAAATAATCAAATGGGGAACTTTTAAGTAAAAAAAAAATATATATGTATTAGGGGGCATTAAGGGACAATTAAAGTAAAATCAAGTAAAATCAAAAACTCACCTAAAATGGATAATTTCTCCTGCAAAAGTATTTTTTTATGAAGAGATTTAAAAGAGGATCGTCGAGCCTTATTTCCTGGAGGACCTCTGACTGAGAAAACAAAACAAAACTTAACCACAATAACCTTCGTTCACACAGGTGTAGCAGTAATCCTGTCAGAATTAGACAAAAACATAAATTTGTACACTGGTCATGAATTGTACGTATGTTGTATGTTGTTTAGGCCAGTTTTGACAAAGCATTTGCCAAATAAAGTTGCAGAATTTCTTCCGTATATCTTTTATTTAACATTTATATCTCCCATGCCTGAATGTTCGATAATTGTCGCCTACTTTTAATGTTGATCCATTATAAAAGGCTTACGTTCTGTTTGTTTAACTGATGAGAAAACAAGCCTCATTTAATTTCAGTTAATTTCACCTAAATGTATTTATTTGGCCTCATTTATAAAGTATTTAACGTGTGTATATGTTTTCAATAACACAAGCATGAATCAGAGTTGTGAACGTATACATTTTCTAAATGGTTGATTTATATATTCTAGATAATATGAGGTGATGCAGAAGTGACAATAAAATTCACTCTTCTCATTATTTACAGATACGGCCTATTGATAATTAAATAAAGGTTTGGGAAAACAATGCGCTGGGCTATAGCTTTTAAGGTTTCTTCCATTAAAAGTGACTCGTCTCTACTTTTGTGAGAGAAATTGAATGAATTCGAATGCTCGGTTTTACATTAGAACGTCTTTGACCCAGCAGCACACTGCGATCAGCTCAACCACGCTTTGAGAAATCTTTTTGCAGCAGCAGTCTGCTTTTATTTTGAAAGCGGTACACCTCATACTTCACCGTGTTTCCCTCAGAGGTGTGACACCCAGACCTGGTCCAGTCTCTCTCCTCTGCACACAGACGAGCATCCTGAGCTGCTGCTCGCTGGGACTTTTACAAACTCACAACCCGGAGCTCAGCCGACCACCAACAATACACCACCGAAGAAGAGTTTGAAGGTACTTCTACAACAGGTGGGTCGAAATACTTTGCTTTATTGTTTTGTTTTGGGCATATTTTCATGAGGGAATGCTGAAGTTATGAGGAGGTTGTTTCCATCACCTGTGTGCTTTATTGAAACAGCATTTTATTTTTAACTTTAATATATCCTCATTCACATCCCTTTGATGTTATTTTAATACTCTTTAAAAATGTTTCTTATTCTAAAAAGCTGGTTTAAGTTTGACTTATCTTATTCCATCATCTCTTTTTGTGCTCATTATGAATTTTCTTTTCTTAAAGACGAACAATATTTAAAAAACTAAATCAAGGGTCTGTATTTGTATTTGTGTTGTTCACTTCAAAGCAGACATTTTTATTAACTGGATAATCAATAACTCAGCATCCTATCTGTGTAATTTATAGAATACAAATAATACATTTCACAATAGCTAAAAAAAAAGCTAAAAATAAATGAAAAAATTAATACAAATCTGAACCACAGCTGAAAACCAAAATTACTTGATACTAGACGAACAACATGGTATCAAAGTACATTGTAAAGTATCAGAAAGTCAGTATAACTGAGTACCTGAGTACCACAGACTCGTATATTTAAGTTAAATATATATTGAAGCCGATTCAAAAACAGACAAAAGAACATCATCAACATGTCGATGGCCAAAGTGCAAAACCTCATATCTGCACTTTGTATATTTTTCTTTTTGTATTGTTTTGTATTGTGTATCCTTAACAAACAGCATTCTGCACGAAAACAACAAGTTTCTTTTTGTATTCTCAAAAAAGTGCATTCTTCAGAGAGGAGGTTTTGCTCTTCGGCCATCGATATTCTACATCCTCGTTACAGGATTATTATTATTAGCATTAGACACTGTTATTAGTGTACAATGCACTGGACAGTTTTACTTCTGCCTGTATTAAACGTGACGACACTTAACTTGAGAAATGTGCCTCACGTAGAGAGCAAATATAAAAACATAAAAAGACAAACAGGTGAGGATTAAACCTTCGGCCCTCGACTCCTCCGTCGTGTCTCAGAGTCTCAGAGTCTCAGAGTCTCAGTGTCTCAGAGTCTCAGAGTCTCAGAGTCTCAGAGTCTCAGAGTCTCAGAGTCTCAGAGTCTCAGAGTCTCAGAGTCTCAGAGTCTCAGAGTCTCAGAGTCTCAGAGTCTCAGAGTTCTCAGAGTCTCAGAGCTCAGAGTTCAGTAGCTCAGAGCTCAGAGTTCAGTCTCAGAGCAGAGTTCAGAGTCTCAGAGTCTCAGAGTCTCAGAGTCTCAGAGTCTCAGAGTCTCAGAGTCTCAGAGTCTCAGAGTCTCAGAGTCTCAGAGTCTCAGAGTCTCAGAGTCTCAGAGTCTCAGAGTCTCAGTGTCTCAGAGTCTCAGAGTCTCAGAGTCTCAGAGTCTCCTGCCTGAATGTCAGCAGTGTGGAAAGGCTGCTGTTTACACAATGTTTACTCAGGGGGGGGGTGAGGGTGGGGGGTTCTGGGGGGAGGGGGGGGGGCAGAGCTGCCACAATACGGGCTTCAGGGGGAACAGATCTGGTCTTATGGGCCCCCGGTCTCTTTGGGAGTGGACCCCGCCAGCTGAATGAGCTCAGTGTGGAGCTGGCCACCAGCGTGGCTCACACACACACACACACACACACACACACACACACACACACACACACACACACACACACACACACACACACACACACACACACACACACACACACATACACACACACACACACACACACACACACACACACACACACACACCTCAGCTGCTAATGAACTGTCACTAGTCCTGGAGAGAAACTCCCTCCAGGGTTTCAAACACTTTTCACAGTGTTTGAAAAAAGAAGCTGGAAACTGAAAGTTGGATGAAAGTTTGGAATAAGTTGTTATATTGATGGGTTTTTTTTTTCTTTCCTTCGATTTGAACAAAAACATCACATGTAACACAGATGTGTTCTTCATAATTAAAAAAGGGTTTGGCCCCAAAACAGGCGGCAAACCTCCGGTTCTGACAAGTGAAGCCAAAGCTGGAGTGTCTCTCCATTCACTGCTGAGACCTGTCAATCACCCAGAGACTGTCATCACATTATGATTCTAACTTGTGCAAGTAGTCCAGATAAATACATTTTAACTTTGGCAGAAAACAGTGTGTTGTTGCTATGGAAGCTACATTTTAAGGGGCTTAAAAATTAAGATTTTTAAACCAAGTTTTCAGGGTCTTTTTTTTTGTCACTTACATTTTTATTCATTTTAGATATATTAACAATATACGTAGATACAAAAGTTAGGTTTGTCAGACAATAATAAAGTATAAAAATAAAAAATAAACATACAAAAGGGAAAAATAATAATACGAATAAAAAGAAATACAAACAGAGAGAACAAATAAATAAATAAATAAATAAATAATAAAAATAATAATAATAATAAATAAATAAAATAAAATAAAATAAAGGATACATTCACCACACTTGACTTGAAGGGAGCTACAAAAAAGTAAAAAAGTAAATGTGGAAATAAAAGAAATTTCAAACTTAAATTTCAACTTAAAGTCCTGCGTTTATAAATGAACGCGTCACACAGGCAGTTAGTATAAGATAGTATATTTTTCAGGTTGTTCACATGTTTAATAAATAATGATTTTGTTATTATTGTGCTGAGACTGAAATAAGACGTATCGAGATCGAGTCTGTGTCCTTCAGCGTGTGTTTGTGTCATTCATCTGAACAAATGTACAAACTGAATTTGGGAAAAGTCTCTGACTTTGAGGCGGGAGGAGCAGGAAGTGTTACTCAGACGGAGTAACAGCAAACATTTGCTCCTGAAAGAACTGGAGCTCCTTGTGTTCCTGAGAGAGTTGTAATCACTCGCCCGGCACGTCGACGTCACGCAGATGTTTCTCTGGAAAACGCCGTTGCTGTGTAGCTTTTGTTTAGGAAAACTGGAATCACGTCTGTTTGAGACTCTAGGTGGAGTTTTGGACTTCAAGCAAGACGGAAGAACTTTGAATTTAAGCGAAATTAATCATTTGGATTTGAGTGTGATTGATTTGACCCGCCCTCTACAAGCCGAGAGAGGAAGAATGTTGTCAGAACCAGAAGCGTATTCATAAAGACAGAGCAGGCATTCAGGCCCTTCAAACTGTAGCTCAGCATGTTTCCAATGAATGGATGTAACTTTTTGGAGGACTTCCATGTGTAGTAGTGTAGTGTGTATTTTGTAGCAGGCGGCAACCTCTAGTTCTAAAAAGAAAAGCCAAAGCTTCATCTCTTAAATCTGCATTATCTCTAATGTCCACCAGGGGGCGACCCCTCTGGTTGTATAGAAGTCAAAGCTTCATGTGTTAAAGCTGCATTGTCTCTCCTGACCACCAGGGGGCGACTCCTCTGGTTGTATAGAAGTCAAAGCTTCATGTGTTAAAGCTGCATTCTCTCTCCTGACCACCAGGGGGCGACTCCTCTGGTTGTATAGAAGTCAAAGCTTCATGTGTTAAAGCTGATTCTCTCTCCTGACCACCAGGGGCGACTCCTCTGGTTGTATAGAAGTCAAAGCTTCATGTGTTAAAGCTGCATTGTCTCTCCTGACCACCAGGGGGCGACTCCTCTGGTTGTATAGAAGTCAAAGCTTCATGTGTTAAAGCTGCATTCTCTCTCCTGACCACCAGGGGGAGACTCCTCTGGTTGTATAGAAGTCAAAGCATCAAAGAAAATGTATTAAATTCAAACCTTTATTTATTATTATTTAAAAAAACATGATTGTTTCATGCACTACAACAATTGAAAGAGAACTTTTTTTTTTTCTTTTTTTTACTGAATCAGTGAAAACAGAAATAGCATTAAATGCATATTTTTTGATTCTACATCCCATCATAAGCATAGAAAGGTTGAATATAAGGCCTGCGAGAAAATAAAATTTCTTAGATGACATCTTTACAATTTATTAAATTCTTAATGTTCTGTGTGATGATGTTACAACGAGTTTTTACTTACTTTGATTTCTGCTAATGTTCCTTTTCTTTAATTGCAGGTAAAACATGATGAGGAGGATCGTGTTGCTGTCGGTGTGTTTACATGCCATCTCCGCAGCCTTTGATTACATTTATGAAGAGCACTCCTTCATGGGTAAGAAAGCATACGCATGAGGTGCATCTAATGAAATCATTATTTTAATTAGACGGTAGCTCGGTGTGTGGCCGTCTTCTCTTCCATGCATGTCGTTGTCTTTGGAGTGTATTCACCAGAGAACTCTCGCTGGTCTCCTCCACAGACCCGGAGGATGTGCTGAGTGTGAGCATTCCTCTGGAGGAGCCACAGCGCCCTCTACTGGGAGCCACCTTGGTGCTACCCTGTTACTTTGAGGTGAGTTTTCCCACCATATACTTCATTAAATATATATATTTAGGATTTGTACTCTCAGATTGTGAAGCAACAGTTCACCTCAAAATCCAAAACACATATTTTCCCTCTTACCTGCAGTGCTATTTACCTCTCTAGATTGTTTTGGTGCAAGTAGCCAGGTTTTGGAGCTATCGTCCGTAGAGATGTTTGTCTCTCTGATATAATTAGACCATATGTACATTTGAAAAACGCAATTTCTGAATGATTTCTGGAAACTGACATTGCAATTGGGTTTTTCAAATGTATTATTTTGTGCTTCGAGCACCACAAACCGAGGGCCATAATAATCCAGTAATATTGGAGAGGAGGCAGACATCTCTCTAAAAATATTTATTTTTGATTTTGGGATGTACTGTCCCTTTAAATATTCAATAATGTTGAATCAAACTACAACATGAAATATGAAAAAGGTTGCTTGACTCCACAGAGAATCATCACCTAACTCTGCAGCTCGCTGGTGCTTTTTGAGGGAATAAATCAAGAGAGAAGTAGAGTCATTTTCTATAGACTTCTATACAACCAGAGGAGTCGCCCCTGGTGGTCAGGAGAGAGAATGCAGCTTTAACACATGAAGCTTTGACTTCTATACAACCAGAGGAGTCGCCCCTGGTGGTGGGGGTGGTTTCACATGAAGCTTTGACTTCTATACACCAGAGGAGTCGCCCCTGGTGGTCAGGAGAGAGAATGCAGCTTTAACACATGAAGCTTTGACTTCTATACAACCAGAGGAGTCGCCCCCTGGTGGTCAGTAGAAAGAATGCAGGTTTCAGGCACTTCAGAATTGGCTTCACTTTTCTGGTTGTAACAGATTGTTGAGATGTTCAATTATTTTCAAAGATTCTTACCAGATGGCACATTTCCACCATCGACAATCAAACATATTACATCAATGTATCCTAAAACGATGACACACGGAAAGCAATTGACAAAAAGTCTGTCCGGTTGCATCACTGTCACATCCTAAAAAAACACAATCTACTTACTTTTGAGAGCTTTACTAATTTATTTATTTGTTTTATTTGTTTTCAGACGTGAAAATTAAAATTGGTGGTGAATTATGTTTTTGTATCCCACGTAGGACCACACCATCCCAGACCCGGGAGCTCCCACCATCGCTCCCCTCGCTCATCGCATCAAATGGAGCCTCGTCACCAAAGAAAAAGTCACCACTGTCTTAGTGGCCTTGGAGGGACAGGTGCGCATCAGCGAGCGCTTCCTGGACAGAGTTCATCTCGTGGGCTACCCCTTGACTTCCACGGATGCTAGCATCAAGATATCCGAGCTGCGGTCCAGTGACACAGGAGTCTACCGCTGCGAGGTTCAGCACGGCATCGAGGACAGCCACGACATCGTCCATGTGCAGGTTCAAGGTGAGAAAATGAGCTAGCAGCTTGTAGTTGTGGGGCCTAGTTGACATTAAATGCCATAGATCTTGAAGTCACGGTGCAAATTCTACAAAATTCTACAAAATGTCTACAAAATTTAGAAGACAAGTGCACACATCTGCTCCAAGAGATTCTGCAAAATGTGTTGTTATTCTGCCCATATCTGCCCCGAGTCGTTACTTAATTCATTCTCAGTAAAACTAAAGTCCTTGTTTAACTCCGTAGGTATGGTGTTCCACTACCGGGCAATCATGGGTCGCTACACTTTGACTTTTGAAAAGGCGAAGGCAGCATGCACCCAGAACAGTGCCGTCGTGGCTTCACCCGAACAGCTTCAAGCGGCCTACGATGATAGATTCCACCAGTGTGACGCCGGCTGGCTCTCTGACCACACCGTCAGGTCAGTTTGTCATATGATGGGCAACAACAACTCTTTACTATATCTATTCATCACAGAGGGGTAGAGCAACATGTCACACTCAGGGTTATAACTCCCAAACATGAAATTCATGTGCTAATGAGAGCAAAAAACACGCGATACTGTATAAAAGTGTCCAACAAACAGCTAAAATACTGGCCACCCAAATGTGCGCCACATAGAAGTGGTGTACATCATCTGAAAGCTGGGAACTGAAGATTAATTAGAGATGCAGCTCAGCATAGTGTCAAATTGTCCTCGTCATAAATAAGAAATATTTTTCCATTTCTAAAGTTGCTGTGCAGAGACAGTTTTCTACTTACTGTGTTCTCATTCATGTATTCTATGCACATTTTTAAGTATCGTATTAGAAAAGCTGTGTAATGGAAACGTTTGCTAAAACTTCCTCAGTTGTGCAAAAAAGTTTTTTATGCTTGTTTGAGGAGATTTTTTGCATTGGTTGAAAAAAAAAGGAGCTAATGCGCTAAATGGGATATCGAAAGGCCGTTGCAGAATAAGACGTTGCAGACTGGTAAGCTGTTTCTGTTGTAGGCGTCGCCCCAGATATTCCCATAATGTGTGAAGGCTTGTCTTCGTCTCATAACATAAAATAATGGCAATACTAGCTGACATGAAAGAAAAGTTAAAATTTGCACAATTGAAACAAATTCCTCAAGACCTCTCTCCATTTTTCTCTGGCAGATGGTTAGATGACAAAGGCAACTTGTTTTGTGTCTAGCTCACAAACCTCTACTTCTTCTTCCGACCAAACAAAGCTGAAGCCCAGTTTATTCGCTCCGAACCAGTTGACGGAAACACGCCTAATTCACATTCCTTTTTTGCGGCATTTCAAAAGCTTGCTAAAAAATTAGCTTGACAGTTGAATTGCAACACGGCTAGTTTGTGCTTGAGAGCGCCTACAGAAAGATTTTTTCGTTATTGAAGACATACCGTATTTCGTATTGAAGACACCGAAGCTCATTTCCATTTTATCAAAAGGTACCCGATACATGATCCTCGTGTGAACTGCTATGGCGACAAAGAGGAGCTGCCTGGGGTCAGGACATACGGAGTGAGGGACCTCAATGAGACTTATGATGTCTACTGCTACACTGAGAAGATGACAGGTACACTGAGATCAACACCGCAATGCTTCTGTTTGAGATTGTTGTGGGAATTCTCTTACATTTTCAGGTGGGGTGTTTAAAGCTTTTTTACTTATTGACTTTAATAAACCTCTCTTGTCTGATACAGGCAGAGTGTTCTACAAAGCTTCTGCAGAAAAGTTTACCTACTCTGAAGCGGTGGTGGCGTGCTTCAATCAGGGAGCTCAGTTGGCCACTACTGGTCAGCTGTACCTGGCCTGGCAGGGTGGTATGGATGTCTGCAACGCCGGCTGGCTGGGAGACAGGAGCGTCCGCTACCCCATCAACATCCGTCGGCCGCAGTGCGGAGGGGGTCTGCTGGGGGTGCGAACTGTTTACCTCCACACAAACCAAACAGGATATCCAATTCCTGAGTCCCGCTACGACGCCTTCTGCTACACAGGTGGGCCATCGTTTAGGAAAATTGGGATACTGAAAGCACTGTTATGCTCATTATCAGATACACCAATGTTTTCAGCAACTGAGGGGAGGCGATGTACTCAGCAATGTGTACTGGTAGTTATGTTAGCCGTTAGCCAAACACACCGTCCAAAACAATTACAGAGAGCAAACTATTTTCCCCCACTGTCTCTGGGTGCAGAGTAGTAATATTGGACTTACATTCATCAGGTGGACACAAAAAAACAACTTTAAATTAATCCTAATGTTCTGTGTCTGTTGTGTTAATAGACAACTGTTTGCCTACACATTCACCATATCATCTGTATGACGTATCAGTCAGTGTTGTGTTTAGAGTTTGCACTGTCCCAAGTGGCCAAAAAATGTATTTGTGCACGTTTACACGTTTTACGTGACAGGTGGGCCAGACCTTGCATGAACTCAATATTGGATGGGACTTTAACATACTCCTGTTAGGATACCCTGAAATAAAGATAAAATGCTGTTTTCCAGGAAGGAAATGTGATTTAGCCATATTGTGCTAATACTTGATAATTGTAAAAAAGTAAAATTCTTAATTTCATCTGGATTGGATAACAAGAGAAGAAAGCCCAACGTATGATCCAACATAACCACAGCTACAGCAGAGATTGATCACAAATCTCTCTCTCCTCAATCCCCTCCAGAGTCCCCCGATGAGGAAGGTTCGGGCATCGTAGAAGAGGGAAGCAGCGTGCTGAGTGTTACCACGGTGACACAGAGCCCAGAGGTGTTCTTCGGGCGGACGACCACAGACAGCGAGGCGGTCGGAGAGATGGAGACACAGCGACCTACCGTTGTGGACTTCACCTTCACAGAGAGCCCTACCGGGCTGCCCCTGCCTCAGCCACCAAATGTCACCGAGTTCGTCATTGACCTGATAGAACAAGCCACCGCTCGGCCCGATATAGGAAGAGAGCCCAGCAAAGGCTTTGTGATGCCTCCAACTGGTCAGTAATACTGAACTGCTGATGCATGTTATGATAACTGTATAATGTCCAGTTGCATGTTGAAGTGAGAGGGATGGCCTTTGGGAGCGGAAGGTGGTTGAGGGAGGAAGGGATGAGAGTTGTGGGATGAAGGGATGTATGGTAAGAGATGATGGGATGAGGGTCCTGGGCTGAAGGGATGTAGGGTATGAGATGACAGGATGAGAGTTGTGGGATGAAGGGATGTATGGTAAGAGATGATGGGATGAGGGTCGTGGGCTGAAGGGATGTATGGTAAGAGATGACGGGATGAGGGTCGTGGGCTGAAGGGATGTAGGGTATGAGATGAAGGGATGAGGGTCGTGGGCTGAAGGGATATATGGTAAGAGATGATGGGATGAGGGTCGTGGGCTGAAGGGATGTAGGGTATGAGATGACGGGATGAGAGTTATGGGATGGAGGGATTTATGGTATGAGATGAAGGGATGAGAGTCGTGGGGTGAAGGGATGTATGGTATGAGATGACGTGATGAGAGTCGTGGGGTGGGGGGTGGAAACTGAGTCAAAGGGGAAGTGAATGAGTCAGTAGTGCTTAAATACTTTGTGCGGAGGAAAAGAGATATGTTCGGGTCGGGGTCCTTGTTCTGGAACTAAGTTATAAAACTTAATTAAGTGCCCCTAATAATAAAGTCTCTTGTTTCTTTGCACAGGTGTGGTCTTCCATTATCGCTCAGGCTCCAGTCGATACGCCTTCACCTTCATTGAGGCCCAGCTGGCCTGCCAGAGTGTGGGAGCCTCCATTGCCACGCCGGAGCAGCTGAAGGCCGCATACAAGGTTGGATATCACCAGTGTGATGCAGGGTGGTTACTGGACCAGACTGTAAGGTAAATCTGAAATTTATCTTTCAAAGCATGGCAGAGAGATTCATGTCGCAAACACAATAAGTCATTTTGGTTGCCTCTTTTCTAGGTACCCCATTGTTTTCCCACAAAATAAGTGTGCTGGAGATCTGGGGGATCAACCTGGAGTTCGGTCATATGGTTTGAGGCCGGCAGACGAGAGATATGATGTGTACTGCTACATTAATGGACTCAAAGGTAAGAAAAAACTTTTATTAAAAAAGCTTTTATTTTGAAGCTATTTGGGCTGTTGCGTTAACCGCACTATTGCAATACTTTGCAATTGAAAAGCCAACCGCAGGGGATGCTAAGCAACCGGCACAAGCGTTATGTCCAAGTTTTATTTCTATTCTTTGCAATGAGAGCGCTGCATATTTACCAGACGGCAACCTCCGGTTCTGCCGAGTCAAGCCAATGTGGAAGTGTCTTAAAACTTGCATTCACACAACATGGCAACGGGTGTAATCCAAGATGGCGACGGTGCTGAACTCGAGGCTTTAAAACGGCATTCCATAAACTAATGGGTGACGTCACAATGACTGTGTCCACTTCTTATATGCAGTCTATGGTATTTACACCATGCACCGAACGCATCTATCCTGCGCTACACGTTTGATGTTATATTCTGTTCAGAGTTGAAAAAGTGTTCAGCTTTGGGCAAAATTCTAGTCACTGTCAGTTTTACCCAGCTGTCCAATCACAATGGAGGAGGGGTGGGATAAATACCAAAAAAAGACCAACTGTCACATCCTACATGCCGGTAGGTTTGTCCTCTTGCTCTTTATGCCTCAGCCTTCCCTTCCCTGAAAAAAAGTGCTGCGCCTCATTGCCCTTTCTGTGTTTAGCAATTAATGATAAGCAAATACTTAATTAGTTTTCAAACTGTCATACATGGCATTTAAAAAGAAATATTATACCTAATAACAGCATAACAATAAAGCCTACAGCACAAAAATAAGGATAAATGAAGTAATTTGCAAAAAATCTAAAAATAAAAGCAATAATACTTAGCAGGGAAAATTCCTTCACCACGACGGACCTATTTGATAATGTACAAGATGACAGAGAAAATCAACCCGAACAGGCTTACCGACATTTTCCTTATCTTTTTACAAGTTATTTTCTTTCTCTTTCACCATCTTGACATTTCCTCCTCTTCTGCTCCACAGGTGAGGTTTTCCATGTGAGCTCTGCTGAGGGTTTCACCTATGATGAGGCTGCTTCTAGCTGTCGAGAGCACAACGCCATGCTGGCTTCCACCGGAGAGCTCTACGCAGCCTGGAAAATAGGTTTTGACAAGTGCCGTGCTGGCTGGCTTGTGGATCGTAGCGTCCGCTATCCCATCAACAACCCCCGCACTGAGTGTGGAGCTGGGAAATCAGGAGTGCACACTGTGTACTCTCACCCCAACCAGACCAACTTCCCTGAACTTGATGCCAGATTTGATGCATACTGTTTCAGAGGTACATGCTTGGCTGTTATCTAACGGGCTGATTTATAAAAAGATATATTTTTATCATCATTCATTCAACATTTTCTGTCATTGTTCAATTCTTACAGCGGATTTTCTACTTATTGCAAATGAAACTGGACTGAACATCACAAACATCAAGGAGGCCCTCCTTAACCTAACATCAATTACTGATTTGTTGAGGCCTGGTAAGCTATATTTAAATGATGAACAAATTACTTTCTTACTTGTGCAAACCGTTTTATTTCCAATGTGCCTCACTTTTTTCTTCTATATGTCTCTTCAGCTGTTCCTTCCATCGTTTCTCCTATACCCGTGGAGACTTCGGGCTCTGGCTCTGGCTCTGGCTCAGCAGACTTCGGCTCAGGGTCTGCGGTTGATGGTGGCTCTGGGGGTCACTCTGGAGACCTGTCTGGATCTGGAGACATGTCTGGTTCTAGAGACAAGGTGATCTCTGGAGATCTGCCTGGTTCTGGAGATGAGGTTATCTCTGGGGATCTGTCCGGCTCTGGACACCTGTCTGGTTCTGGAGTCTTGTCTGGATCTGGAGACAAGGTGATCTCTGGAGATCTGCCTGGTTCTGGAGACGAGGTTATCTCTGGGGATCTGTCCGGCTCTGGACACCTGTCTGGCTCTGGAGATTTGTCTGGATCTGGAGACTTGTCTGGCTCTGGACACCTGTCTGGTCCTGGAGACTTGTCTGGTTCTGGAGACTTGTCTGGCTCTGGAGTCTTGTCCGGCTCTGAACACCTGTCTGGTTCTGGAGACTTGTCTGGCTCTGGAGACTTGGCCGGCAGTGCCATTGCTGAGCTGCCCAGTGGAGAATCAGGTCTCAGCAGTACAGATTCTTCTGGATCAGCTGTCAGTGGAGATGGATCCGGTACCACCATTGTATTTTCAGGAATCGACAGCATTTCCTCTGGAGAGGGCTCTGCTTCAGGTGGACTCCAAGAAGCTGGAGAGGGAAGCACAGGGATGTTTATCTTCCCTTCATCTGAAGTAGGCTCTGGAGAGCTCAGTGGTAGCGGGGACCTGTCCGGATCTGGATCCGGTATCACCATTGTATTTTCGGGTATCGACAGCATTTCCTCTGGAGAGGGCTCTGCTTCAGGTGGACTCCAAGAAGCTGGAGAGGGAAGCACAGGAATCTTTATCTTCCCTTCATCTGAAATAGGCTCTGGAGAGCTCAGTGGTAGCGGGGACCTGTCCGGATCTGGATCCGGTATCACCATTGTATTTTCGGGTATCGACAGCATTTCCTCTGGAGAGGGCTCTGCTTCAGGTGGACTCCAAGAAGCTGGAGAGGGAAGCACAGGAATCTTTATCTTCCCTTCATCTGAAATAGGCTCTGGAGAGCTCAGTGGTAGCGGGGACCTGTCCGGATCTGGATCTGGTTTCAGCTCTGGGGAAAGTGGGCAGTTATCTGGCATGTCGTCCGGTTTCATCACCGGCCAGGACTTTTCTGGGTTAAGTGGGTTCCCATCGGGATTCTCCTCCGGAAGTGCTAGTGGACACTCAGGAGAGCTTTCTGGAGGGGGGGACGCACAGATCTTACTGATCGATGGTGAACTGATCGATGCGTCCACCTCTGTTACCCACAAGGAGTATGAGCTTGGTGGAGGCCTTCTGGCATTCAGTGGCTCTGGAGACATTTCAGGATCTGGGATTCTCAGCGGCTCTGGAAGTGGCTCCGGGATCTTCCCGGGTGTGACCCTTGTGGGGTCAGGGTTCAGTGATCTTACAGTATCATCCTCTGGAGAGCAGGAGGTCTCTGGGTTTTTACTCTACAGCTCTGGACAGGGCAGTGGTGGACATGTGTCTGGATTTGGAAGCTCAAGTTTCCTATCTGGGTCTGGATCGGGAATGTCTGAATCAAGAATGTCTGGATCGGTAATGTCTGGTTCTGAGTCCTCAACGAGCGGAGAAGAAGGAAGTGTTACATTTGTCAGTGGGGATTTTTTGACAAAGGTATCTGGAGCCACTACACTGTCTATGGAGCTTGGACAGGGGTCAGTGGAGTACAGCGGAGAAGGAAGCAGTAGCAGCAGTGGCTTCTACTCTGACAGCGGAGACACCCACCTGTCCACAGCCAGCGGCTCAGGAGCTTCCTCTGGAGATCTGCCACAGGTGTTGCTACCCTCTCCATCCAGTGAGTGGGCATCAACAGAAAGCACCACAGGACCAGAGGAGGCCCTTAGTGGGGGTGAACTGTCACAGACCCCTGGTGATGTCTATGGAACTCCCCACCCTGTGCTTGCCCCTGCAGGACTGGCTGCTCCTCCAACTGCAACTACACCGGCCTCTGTGCAGACACCAGGCGTCGTTGAAGGAACTTATTCAGTGGAGGGTAGGTCAACCTATTCTTAATTCTTTCTGTCATTAGCAGGCAGCAACCTCCAGTTCTGCCGAGTGAAGCCGATGCGGAAGTGTCTTAAAACTTGCATTCTCTTTACTGACCAGCAGGGGGCGACTCCTCTGGTTGCAAAAAGAAGTCAGATTGTATCGAAGTCTGTGAGAAAATTACTCTACTTCTCTCTTGATTTATTACCTCAGTAAACATTGTTAACTACAAATTACAAGTCTTCTTCAATACAGCATTATGTTAATATAGAGTCAAATAGACCATAAAGCAGGGTACGCTTTAGGGCGGCTTACTGTGATTGACAGGTCGCTGCAGCTACCAGAGCCGTATACGGCGTGTCTACGTCACTCCTCCACAGTCCAAATATGTTAACTTCTGTTCATTGGTTGCGAAAACAACAACATTGTGACGGTTGTAATTCAAGATGGCGACGGCGAAATTGCTGAACTCGAGGCTTCATAACATCAGTCCACAAATCAATGAGTGACGTCACGATGACTACGTGCAATTCTTATATACAGTCCATGGTCATTAGTTAATATACAACTAGGCCTGAGCCACGCAAGAAATGTGCACGCTATAATTTATTCCTGTCATGCGCCTAAAAAAGTGCCGCAATGGACAAGGAAGGGTTGATTTTTAAAGTCTAAGTTTATAAATATAAATAAATAGTATTTTTTTCTTTGACAAGTGTCCATGGAATAAACTGGATATTGCTCTCTGCAGTGTCCATTTATCAGAAATTGTTGGACTTTGCAGGGAGCACACGTTCTGGCCTCCAGGTCATCCAATAATTCATGATAATGGACACCTCAGGGGGCATTATTTATCCCTTACATATAATAGGTCAGATGAAACTTGTAAGATTTGACGCATCTCTCTTTCGAAAGCAATACTAGTGTGTGTCATTGAATAA
The DNA here is from genome assembly GCA_016806645.1 of Ophiodon elongatus. NCBI lineage: Eukaryota > Metazoa > Chordata > Actinopteri > Perciformes > Hexagrammidae > Ophiodon > Ophiodon elongatus. The sequence goes on from JACSYO010002004.1 coordinate 64,151, forward strand.
TTTCACCTGTTTTTCCAGGTGGTTTTAACCCATGTGAACCCAACCCCTGCGGTGCTGCTTTATGCACAGTAGAGGAAGGGGTTGCTCTCTGTCACGGTAAGTCCTAAAACGGTTGCATGTACCAATTTTCTTTTTTTTCTTCTTTCTTTCTCCGAAAACTATTGAATTCAAAACTGTGTGATGATGTTTTGGTTTAACAGACTTCACCAGTCGCGTTTCTCTGAATGTCTTTGTTGTTGAGCACTTTGCATGTTTTATATTGTTGCTCTGCATTTCTGTTTATTAATCAGCTTGTCAGTAATATTTTCAGATACGTATTTAACTGGTTGCAATTGTATTTCATAAATCAGTATTACTAGACTCACAAAAAAATCAGTTTTCTCTCCCTGCTGTTCTGTTCTGATGTGTTATGCCTCATAATTTTGTGTTCCCTTGATTTCCTTATGTTCATTTTGTCCATCTGGCTATGGGTCTCTGTGTTTGAGTGCTTGTCAAATATGTGCATCAGCTCTGCTCTGAGGTTGCACAGCCTCTGTGTCACACGTCTTATCACAATTCAAGCCTACATGTTGTTTTTGGTTTGCTGTGCCAGTACGTCGCCTCCGCTCTGCTGTGTGCATGCTTAACTCCGGGGCAACATATGTGCTTTCTGACGCCATATGGGTGCTCTCAGCCTGCGGGAAGATAAATACTGATCTCCTGCTGCAACTAACCACAGATTCAAACATAAACTTACTGCAGATATTACAATTTTTAGTACTTCGCTTTGCAGAAGTTTTGTATATTTCAGTGAATATCTTTATCATTTCGAAAGACCTCAAGTAATGAGATTCATCAAAAGTGTGCAGTAAGTTTTAAAATTTGCATCAGAGGTTGCAGCAGCTACAGTATTGTTTACTAACTTGTCAGTCCCAAGGTGTGATAGTCCATCTATCACAGCTTTATCTCCCTCACCTTGCTGGCCAACCTCCCATCCCCACCCCACGCTGAAACAGTAGTGTTACCCGCCCCCCTTTCTTGCAGAGGTAGATGTGTGCCATCCCAACCCTTGTGCCAATGGAGCCACCTGTGTGGAGAGCGCAGACTCTTACAAATGCTTATGCCTGCCCAGCTACGGAGGGGAACGCTGTGAGATCGGTATGAGATCAGCTTCAGCTAATAAATACTAACAACAGCCTCTCAAAAACAACCGGAAAGAGAGCGAGAAAGAAAGAGATGCTGAACATCACCAGCTGATAGCATCATTACTCGCTGCGGCTCTGTGAGGAGTCCTGGTCGCTCAAAGATGCACAACATGTAACCGTGACATCTCTGATTTTGCCTTTGGACCCTGATTTTCCATAGACTGCTTTTCTGTTAGTAAACATGATTATGTATTTTTGTGGGCGGAGCGTAGGTAGAGGCAAAACAATACTCTGGACAGGTTGGTTAACGCTGGCTAGCAGGTTTTGTTGGCTTGTTTTTTCATAATGAAAATACTAGTTTCTCTCAATATGTACAGTCACTCACTGTCACTATGACTACGTCCACTTCTTACCAACAGTCTATGTGTAGACTTAGTGCTGCCGCTGGTAACCAGCACGGCTCATTTTCCGTGGCCAGTGTAACATTAGCATGGAAGCATGGTGGAATTAGCAAGGTACCTGGCTAACTAGCCAGCCGCTAAATTTAACAACTTTTTTTTTTCCTATAACACTCTTGTCACAGTTTAGGAAACCCCATTACAAGCGACAAATAAATGACAACTTTGTTCTGATTGTTTTCCGTGACAAGTGTTGTGTGGAAGCATAAATGGTGGAATTAGCGAGATAGCTGAGTCGCCAGCCGCCCGCTGGTTGGTTTGCTGGTTCCACCATGCTTTGGTGCTGCTCTGGTCACAGAGGATGAGTCCAACAGCGGCCATCTGTTGATCTCTAATAGTTTAGCCTGTGAGCAACATCTCTCTCCATCTCTAATCGTTTATCCTTCTGCGTGCAGCAGCCGTGAAGAGGTTAGCAAAATGTTAAGCTAAACTATTATAACATTTTCTCTCCATCTCTGAAACGCTTCGCCGATATCGTTGCGCGCTAAAGCCTTAAATCTCAGTTCATCGTCTCACTTGTATGCAATATCAATTCTGACACCCGACAACACAGCAAAATGACATCTTTAATGTGTAACTTTACCTACTACTCTGAGGTGATCCGTGTTCTCGGGCCTCAAGTCGTTTCTTTGCTTTGCCTCTAGTTAACACTGTGACACAATCATGACGTCAGCAGTCAAAGGGTCTATATGGGTCCATGAAAGCAACTAAAGGGCCAGTTCACCCCAATCACAAACAAATATATATAGTTTGCTCATCAAGTAATGCAGTCGGCTAATTGTTCAGTGTTTTACTGCTCGAACACTGAACAATGGCCTCTTTGGTGAACCACTTTCCGGAGTGTCATAGCTACACTACGCACACCAATGGAGCAATACTCCAAAGAGTTTCTATTTTTATTTGCCATCCAAAGGAAAACCACAACATTAAAATATAATGTCAAACTAATGTGTAATTAAAAAGGCAAAATTTAACTTAAGTCTAACGCTACTTGTCCGTGGGAGTAATATTTATGATGTTTGGGATGTTATTGTTTATTAAGCAGAAATGTTTTAGACAGTAATGTTTTAGTGAAGATGCATTTGTTTTTGAAGATGTGAGCGTACGGCTAGATGAATGAAAACTTGGATTATATTATTATATTGGATTATACTGCAGCAGCAGCAGACAGTTTGTAAACGCATGTTTTGATGTAGTTTTGCTGGTTGTTCAACGCGACCACAATCTACTTCAATTCATCAAGATGTTTCTCTATTTTTTTGATTCTTCATTCACCGTGGAGGCATGATAGAAACACTTAAGTTTTATTCAAGAATTCAAAGTAACACAGGGTGAGTGATTGAGACACTAATGATAATTTTGGTGGGGGGTGAAGTTCACCCAAATTACATAAAAAGACATTTTCACATTTACACAATTTCTGTCTAAACGCACCTAAAAGGAATACCGACTGACGTCATTAAGGTGGAGCGAGAGAACGAATGAATGAAGCCTTTGAATGTTACAGTAAAAGAAGAAAAAAAATGGAAATTCACAGTTGCATTACTGTTGGTCTCTCCCAGCTGAAGTAAAGCATTATGAATAATTTTCCATTCTGCATTGGGACGTTTGTTTTGTGCATCAGGGTGGAAACGCTGTCCCACGTCAGACTGACTGAGGGCATCGCAGTGGAAACACATGACTCACAAGACAAGAACTGAATATTTAACTCAAACTGAAACGCTACATGGGTTGTGAACAATATCAAGCACTTTATCAGCTTCTCAAACACAGAAAGAATGATAAGAATACAGAAGAGCTTCTTCATCATCAGATGCTGTGCTTTAGTTTTCCAACCCACTTGTAGTTGTCAGAGTCTCCGAGGCCTAAAAACAAAACATTTTACTAAACTATACTAAACTATGCTGAATATACGCACGTATATTTAGGTGAAAGTGCGTTCGGAATGCCGTTCCCTGAATGAACGTTGACTCTTTGGTGTTGCGGCTGCAGACGAGCAGCAGTGTGAAGACGGTTGGATGAAGTTCCAGGGGAACTGCTACCTGCACTTCTCTGACCGGGAGACGTGGCTGGACGCGGAGCAGCGCTGCCGGGACCTGAACGCCCACCTGGTCAGCATCATCACGCCGGAGGAGCAGGACTTCGTCAACTGTGAGTGCATAGTGTGTGTGTGTGTGTGTGTGTGTGTGTGTGTGTGTGTGTGTGTGTGTGTGTGTGTGTGTGTGTGTGTGTGTGTGTGTTTTCATAGAGGTATGTGAAAAATAAAACACTTTTTTTTTCTCCAATAGCAAACGCTCAGGACTACCAGTGGATCGGGTTGAATGACAAGACAGTAGAGAATGATTTCCGCTGGATAGACGGCACTCCAATGGTGAGTGAGGCCTTTATACTGGTGTGTTGCTCCCATTATAGGAAGAGGGCAGTATAGTGTAGTATAGTCTAGTCTAGTCTAGTATAGTATAGTATAGTGTAGTATAGTATAGTGTCATACAAGAGATATTGTATGACTACAAAGAGATGCAAAATAACCACAAAGAGACATTATATGACTATAAAGAGATGCAAAACAACCACAAATAGACATTATATGACTATAAAGAGATGCAAAACAACCACAAAGAGACATTATATGACTATAAAGAGATGCAAAACAACCACAAAGAGACATTATATGACTATAAAGAGATGCAAAACAACCACAAAGAGACATTATATGACTATAAAGAGATGCAAAACAACAACAAAGAGACATTATATGACTATAAAGAGATGCAAAACAACCACAAAGAGACATTATATGACTATAAAGAGATGCAAAACAACCACAAAGAGATACAAAACGACTACAGAGTGACCCAAAACAATTATAATGAAATGCAAAACAAAAAGCAAAACCACAAAAAGACAAACTTGTGATAGGAGGTCGTCTGAGCAGGTGAAATACAAATGCAATGTCATGCCAAAAACAAGCACCGAAATAGCATTGCGTCATAAGCCCAACCTCAGCTGCAGCACTCAACACAGGCAGGCTTATACAAAGGTACAAAAACATAAAAACAGGTGCAAGCAGGACAATAAATTGACTTAATTACTGGGAGTTGGTAAGAGAAAGAGTGCTGTGTTTAAAACAACATGGCTGCGTTGGTGGAGGCTTGTTGCTTCAAGTACCAGAGAGACGATAGACGGACAGTTTGAGGACTAGAACGATGAGTCGGAGGACAAAACACAGGATTTTATTTTTTACTCTGGAAAGTTTCTGCATAAGTAGATCCAGGTTTGCCTTCGTTGCTGGAACATTCTGTATCAGGAAACCCTTGAAGAGAAGGGGCTGCATTTTCTTCACGAGATAAACTACTTCGTACTAAGTATCACGTACTTAAACCCCCGAAGGTCCACACTAGGAGACAGAGCGGAAAGCTTGCCGTCATGAAGACGAGCGAGATGCAATAACAGACAGGGATAGTGGTGCACACGTTCATACGGTCACACGGGAAAGAAGATTGTGACTTTTAGACGTAAATCTGTCAGTATCGGCGTTCTGTATCATCCAGGAATTCTCTCTTTTAAGGCTTTCATAATGTTACCAGTTAGTTTTGGACCAGGTGGCAACTTCTGGTTCTGCCGAGTGAAGTCAATGCGGATTCTTAAAACTTGCATTCTCTCTCCTGACCACCAGGGGGCGACTCCTCTGGTTGTATAGAAGTCAAAGCTTCATGTTTTAAAGCTGCATTCTCTCTCCTGACCACCAGGGGGCGACTCCTCTGGTTGTATAGAAGTCAAAGCTTCATGTGTTAAAGCTGCATTCTCTCTCCTGACCACCAGGGGCGACTCCTCTGGTTGTATAGAAGTCAAAGCTTCATGTGTTAAAGCTGCATTCTCTCTCCTGACCACCAGGGGGCGACTCCTCTGGTTGTATAGAAGTCAAAGCTTCATGTGTTAAAGCTGCATTCTCTCTCCTGACCACCAGGGGGCGACTCCTCTGGTTGTATAGAAGTCAAAGCTTCATGTGTTAAAGCTGCATTCTCTCTCCTGACCACCAGGGGCGACTCCTCTGGTTGTATAGAAGTCAAAGCTTCATGTGTTAAAGCTGCATTCTCTCTCCTGACCACCAGGGGGCGACTCCTCTGGTTGTATAGAAGTCAAAGCTTCATGTGTTAAAGCTGCATTCTCTCTCCTGACCACCAGGGGGCGACTCCTCTGGTTGTATAGAAGTCTATAGAAAATGACTCTACTTCTCTCTTGATTTATTCCCTCAGTAAACATTGTAAACATGAGTTTATGTCTCAATCTCTAGTTTCAAGTCTTCTTCAATACAGCATGATGTTCATTTAGTAAATTATGGTCCATTTAGAGTCAGACAGACCATAAAGCAGGGTATTCAAATGAAACGTTGTCGTCCCTCTTACCTGTTTCTTGGTGTTTGCGTTACTACCTTTGTAGTAAAAGTATGTAAAAAGTACCTCCTCCTCTTCTTCAGCAATACGAGAACTGGAGGCCGAACCAGCCGGATAACTACTTTAACTCTGGAGAAGACTGTGTGGTGATGATCTGGCATGAGAGCGGCCAGTGGAACGACGTGCCCTGCAACTACCACCTGCCGTTCACCTGCAAGAAAGGCCCAGGTATGTCGGGCCAGACGAGGCTTTGGAGCCGTGTTGAGCCATTTACATGACACAAGGGGTACAAAATATAAACATCAAGATAAGGTGACCGGCACATAGCTATGAATATTATCAAAGTGCATGATAACTCTGCATGATTTCAGCAGAAGTATCTTTTTCACACAGAGCGATTTGATTTGATGTTCAAATCATAAATACTGATTAACCCAAATCACTACAGTTACATTTTTAACTAACAGACCATGAAACTTCCCCAGTTGATTGCTTACATGAATGCAAATTAGGTATTATCTCATCAATTATGTGGTAATTTGCATAAATTTCCAGAACAGAAATCTGAACATTAGATGAAGACAGGTTCAAAATTCTTGTTTACTTTTGTTGACATATTAGAGTCAAAGGTTTTTACAAAGAATGTTTTGAATATCTTATTCCATAAATCAGAAAATACTGTCAACACATTAAAATTTCTCATTTAGAGAAAACGGCCTTTAAAGAGATGTTTAGTTAAATTACAGACATGAAGAAGACTCTACAGGTGAAGAGGGTCAAAACATTAATGAGTAGATATCACCATGAAACTTCACCAGTTCATTACTGACGATAAAACAAATCTTTTTTGTATTACAATTTTTCTGAACTGTCATGTTTAAATATGCAAATGAGGCATTATCTAATGGTAACCTTTGGTGAATTTAGAAGAAATCTACAGACGCAAACAGACAAAGTAGTCAAATAAACACCTAAATATAGATTTTTTATGTTCTCTTTCCCCGAGTCTGAAAGTAGACCAAATTCACTGATCAGTGCATAAAACAACCCTCTGGTTTCTGTCCTCAGTGTCTTGTGGCGCCCCGCCACAGGTGGAGAACGCCCACATGTTTGGTAACAAGAGGGAGGAGTTCCCTGTGAACTCCATCATCCGGTATCAGTGCAGCCGCGGGTTCACGCAGCGCCACCCGCCGACGGTTCGCTGTAAAGCAGACGGGCAGTGGGAGAAACCCCAAGTGCAATGTACCGACGGTGAGTCGTCATTCACGAGTCTGGTAGAAAAAGCTCTGTGACGGCCGTGTTATTCTGATTTATATCTTTTTTACTTACTGTTGTTGTGTTTCTCCCCCGTCGCAGTGAAAGCCAGACAAAGGATACAGCGGAGGAGCAGCAGGCGTCTGACAGCCGGCAGCAAGCTTCACTAAAAAGGAAAAAAACTAATTATTTAAGAACATTTGCAGCGCACAGATTTTTGGTTAAGAAGGGTCAAATCGTTGGAGTGCGACATCCTGTTTCAATCCCCCGTCCCTCGTAATATATTTTAATTATATATGATAACTTTATTGCTCTGAGTTTATTCGCATCGTGCGTGTATTGTAATATAATTTTTGTTTGTTTGAAGTTTTAGCTGCGATGTTTTGTTCCACATGAGTTTTTATAGAAGGCAGCATCTGTCTGGTTCACGCTGCTGTAGATCTGCACCACAGAGGTGGACCGTGGTATAGCTTCTCAGTATATCTGTCTGAAGAAGAACACAGCAGTGGGGGTGATTGCTCAGCGCTATACATTTCTTAGGATTATTGGATGTTATCTGGATTATTTCACACCTCTACAGTGGTTTTATTGGACATGATATCTGGTTAAAGCAACCCGACAGTGTAAACAGGAAAAGAACGTTGAGTAGGTGATATTCAGACTGAACTTAGAGGGGAAACCAATGTGAATACACATCCTTTTATTTATTTTAATTTGTACTGTAGTCAACGGCAAAAGAAAAAGAAATGTTTTTGATCCTGTTTGAATTGTGCCATGAATTACAAATATGAAGTTTTAAAAGCAAGCCAAGAATGACAGTTTGTCATAGATTTGTCGTAACAACTCGTCTTGCACAACGTCACCGACACCAACATGGCCGTTACTTTGGCTTGCTAGCAGGCAGCAACCTCCAGGAAGCCAATGCTGAAGTGTCTTAAAGCTGCATTCTCTCTACTGACCACCAGGGGGCGACTCCTCTGGTTGTATAGAAGTCAAAGCTTCATGTGTTAAAGCTGCATTCTCTCTCCTGACCACCAGGGGGCGTCAAGGTGATTGACAGGTCTCTCTACCAGAGACGTATACGGTGTCTCTACGTCCTCCTCAGTCCACATATGGTCACTTCTGTTCTCTGGTTGCAAGAAACCAAGATGGCGACGGCCAACTGCCGAACTCATGACTTCCATATTCCATAAAACCAATGGGTGATGTCACGATGACTCGGCCCACTTCTTATATACATCTTATGGTAGCTAGCCAGCTAGCTTAAGCTATGTTCCACACACATGTAACATTATCTTACCTGATGTGTTTTTATCCAACAACTCTTTTTATCAGCCGGGAAGCAAAAGAACAAGCGAGAGGCGTTTGTTGTTGTGAGAACATCCTGGTACCAAACACACAACCGTAGCTTCAGAGAGAGAGACGCCACTCACGTGACTTTTGAGTGTGTCGTCTAATTCTAACTACGTATTTTCACAGTCTTGTATGTAATTTATGGCACAATTCAAACGGGATCAAATAATTATTTCTCTCTTGCCTTTGAGATTAAGTTTTCATGGCGGTCCACCGGAAAGGGGCGGGACTTCGCCTCTCAATACAAGAGAGAGTCATGTGACGAGACCACAGCAGCATCAGCAACACACCGTCCGGCTGAATAAACTTCTATTTAATCTGCGGAGGACCCGTGACCCCCTCAGTTCGTCATGTTGACTTGTTTGAGTCTTTTGTCTTCTAGTTGTCACCGTCTCCCACGACGACGCTGTGCAGTGCATAGCGTATCTGTCAGTAAAATGAACCTGTTATCTATTTCATGTTTGTAACCTCAGAGGAACCTCACTGTAAAACATTACAGTGTGAAACGCCCGTTGGTGACGTCTTTGACTGCTTTCCTTTGTGCACTTGTTTGTGTAGTTGTTTCTGTATTTGGGGGCTGTGCCCGCTTCATAATATTCTGTCACCAGCTGCATGATTAAACCAAAGAGATGCATGTGTCTGCTGCACACAACTCGTGGTAACGTTGTGAATTCAAACAAAAACACTGGCTTGGGTTTCGTACATAACTACTTAGATAGATTTAGGAAAAGCATTATGGTTGGGCTTAAAATAAGTATGTAAACTTTGGTTTGGGCAACAAAACCCCGTAGATTTACACAACACTGTCTCACGGCAGGTCATGCAATCAATTTGTTTCGTGTGTACAGCGACACAAATCGTCCGTTTTTTATTTGTGTCGATCGGAACGGCTGTTTTTTTTCGCGACGAGGTTATGCAACGAAGGTTAGGTTTAGGCAACAAAACAAATACGAACGTTAGGTCTAGGAAATAAAACGAACATTAGATTTAGGCAACAAACAAATGTTAAGTTTAGGCAACAAACAAATGTTAAGTTTAGGCAACAAACAAATGTTAAGTTTAGGCAACAAACAAATGCTGAGTTTAGGCCACAAAACCACTTAGTTAGGTTTAGGGAAAACATAGCAAACATTAGATTTAGGCGACAAACCAAATGTTAGGTTTAGGCAACAAAAAAGATGTTGAGTTTATGCAACAAAACAAACGTTCGGGACACGTTTGTGGAACCCTGGTCTCGTGGTTTAATGTCCTCTGTTCTTTGGACTTATCCAGATCGCATCCAGGAACCACAAATGGACTTTTCCAACCTTTGATTCTACATCACGAGCTCTGATAGTTGCACAGTGGCGTCGATGCGTTTAATGTTTGTGTTCACCAGGAAAAAGGATCCTAACAGACTTTCCATTGACACGGTTTTCGTCCGGAGCGACACACAAAAAAAGACACACAATCCGTGTCCATGTACAGGAAACCCATAGATGCATTTAGGGACTATTTCACATCCTGCCATGACACCAGGCTGCAACACGCAGATAAACACCAGTCTCATCATTTCCATTCTGTCACTTAATATATATGAAACACTGGGTCTTTGCACGAGGCAGATAAATGCAGGAAACTGATATAAAATAGAGAAATAATATATGAACTAAGAGAAACACATGTTTGCCTCATCCTCATAATGTCTTTGTCTTGTGTTTTATGAAACCAAAGTGCAGAATGAGTGTTTGTACTCACATCAATCAATGCCAAATTAAAACTCTTCTGTTGATACCTGCAGGTGTCTTTCATGACTCCGTTCCTCCAGCAGTACGTTCACGAGTGTGAAACTTCTATAATTTGCAGACGACAAACACGTCTTTCACCTCTCAGAGTGGCACGCGGCCGAGGTAAATATAACACGGCGCTGACTCATAGGAATAATACAACATTACGGTTAATTTGTATTTGCCCAACAGGGTGGGTTCTGCATGGCGTCAGCGTTCCCTCGGGCTGAATAGGGTTCTTTTAAGGATCCTCTGCACCTCCACCCTTCACACACACACACACACACACCGGTTCACCTCTCTGCCCCGGGCCTCCGGTTGAATCGTCTCTCTCTTTCTCTCTCTGCTCTCGCCATGTTTTGCATTCGTTAATTAGTAGAAAACAAATAAATCTTTGTAACCTAAAACACACTGCTAAGTGCTTCCCGCTGTGAGAAAACTATGTCACATTACAGCAAATTAGAAACACTAACGTTATTGTGTCGGAGGCCCCTGAATCTCAACATGGACCCTTAAAATATATATTTCAGGTTACACAAAGAACTGCATGGTGGATTTTAACAATCTAAAATGTATTTAAATTGCCTATATAAAAGGTATAGAATAATATTGTGGGAAACGCACTTATTTGCTTTCTTGCAAAGAGTTAGATGAGAGGATTTATACCACTTTCATATCTGTGCACTAAATATGAAGAGAGAAGCTCAGCACAAAGACTGGAGACACGGGGAACAAGCTCCACTGGTTCTGTCTAAATGTAACAAAATCCACCAGCATCTCTAGAACTTACGAATTAACAAGGTACCTGTAGGAGCCATTAGTTCTGTCTGTGTATTATATGTGTGTGTGGAGCCTATCTCAGGTTGACCACGGGTGGCAGTGTGTATTAGTGTGGCAGGTAGTTTATATCTGGGGCACAGGTGCAACTGAGAGGTAATGATGCATGGGTGACGGGGAGATCGCACGGTTTTAACCGCACACAAGACACACCAGAGGGAGACCAGGAAACTAATAGATGTCAAGCCAGTTGTCAGTTGTGAACTGTAATTAAACGGGAACCTCACCCAAAGATACGAACGGCCTGGAATCTCTTTGTTACAGCGAGTAAGGAACAGGATCTTCTCCCACACCCAGCCGAGTGGCTAGTCACGGAAATCAGTCACTACAATACTGTTTGTTTGTTTAGTCCTTAAAGTGTAACAACGACACGTTGCTGTTTTAAGGGTAGTTAAGTGTCTAATTCTTCTCATCTAATCTGAATAGTTTAATCTGACGAGTGAAGCCAATGCGGAAGTGTTTTTAAAGCTGCATTCTCTCTTTTTCTAGAAGTAATAAGCCATCCATTAACTCCTCACCAAGGCATCAGTGATAAATAATAATTTTATCGTAAGGAATAAAAAATGAGCAAACACTCACAGATGATGTTTGTACATATTTGTAAACGAACAGGTTGTTGTAAGATACAAACACATTTTATTTTAGATCAGGAGTCACTAAAATAAATAGAAAACAAACATCTGTGAGCTTTCTTTTTTTTATTTGTGTTATTTATTTGAGGTTTTCTGAAACAACAATAACAGCTTCCACGTCCCTTCTTTTACTGCACACACACATACACACACACACACACACACACACACACACACACAGAAACACACAGACACACACACACACACACACACACACCTCATCACAATCCTAATTTCGAATTTAAATAAAGATAATCATATTACAGGTACTTTTCAACACATGTATAAATAAAGAAACATTCATATCAGATACTATCATGACTAAAACCCCAAACAATTTAATATTATATATTATATCTGTGGCTTTTATTAACTGTGTGAACGTTTGCGGAACCTAAGGCACCGCGACTCTGTTTCCGGTGGGACCGCAAAACACGGGGGAACTTCCGCCGGTGCCTTTTTCTCGCTGGATAACGAATGGCTTTCCCTGAGTTTACATCGGAATAATTAAAGTGTCGCAGCGTCGGCTTTGGTAAGTCTTAAAACACACTTAGCGTAACGTTGTGATTAATTAATAATAAAAAGCTTTAACATCCACAGTTTAATGAGTTCAGTTTAAATGAGTTTCCGCTCTCGGAGCGAGCTGCGTTCGTCCATGTTGGCCACTAATGCCGTTTCCCTGCGTTGGCGAGGGGAGACCCCTTTATTCGAGATGACGTCATCCTGTAGTTTACTATGAGACGGCTGTAACACACTGCGCGATGACAGGAAGTGTTACTGGACTTGACTGTTGTTTTACAATGTTGTCATATTTTTGTTAATTTATTTTAAAATTAACTAAAAGTAAAGCGAATTGTTTTTAATGTGTACGTTAAATATCATCTGTCATGATGTGTGTGTATGTGTATGTATACTATGCAAATACATATTTAAATATATATATATATATATATATATATATATATACATACACACACACACACACACACACACACACACACACACACACTGGGTAATATAAGGGCTCTACATCAGACATTGAGACTGTGACAAAAGAAGAAAGACGAATATCTGAGAAGAATATAAAGGCAAAAGAAATAGAATAACAAAATGCCAAGGATATAAAAAAGAATATTGCATACATTTTAACATTGTAGATATAAAACCAGCTCCACGTTCAGCAGTGCCATGATGTACAACACAAGGTGAGTGGACAGTAACGTCCTCGTGTTTAGTTTCCAACCTGCTTGGTGTTGTTTCCTCAGGTCGATGGCCGGTCTCGCTCCCCGCGTCCCGCCCGCTCTGGCCTCGCTCCTCTCCGCGTTGCTTCCCCGAGGCTTCGCCGTGGGGCCTTCGCGGCTCCGCGGGGGCCGGATGGGGCTGTGGTGGGTCGGCCGCTCGCTGGAGGCCGGGTCCCTGCTGGGGAGGGACGGGGACACGGGGTGGGCCTCCGAGTGTCACCCCGACCCGGTGACCCCCGGCCGGGACGGTGAACCCACGACGAACCCCGAACCCGAAACGCTCCCGACCAACAGCACGGACGCAGAGAAGGTGAAATGAAGAGACGTTTAGAAAAGGAAGAATGTAACGTGATGTAATCTCCACAATGCAATACCGTGTAAAAATATCAATATTCAATACCATTTTTTACTCAACTTGCACGACAGCTGGTTTCTCGTGAAGTCGCGAAAACAAATCGCTACGAAAACCATCAATTTCTTGTCAACTTGCAACATCATTTTGTTTTAGTGCCTCTCTTTGATGCTGTCGTCATGATTGTATGTGGAGTTTTTCATTCCTGATTTCCTTTCATGTGTCTGAGAAAGAACAATGTGGTCAAATTTAACCATACAGGAACCTACAATTATCACCCTGAATGAGCATCAAGGTATCGGAGACACAGTGATGAGACATTGTAACAACAGGGAAACACGTGAAATCAGTTTTAATCACGTTCATCTAGTTCTGTGCTGCTTGTTGTCCCGTTAGGATTCGACATGTCTCGTGATTTTACATTCAGTCGGAAGCAACGTCGTTAGTTTGAACCCGTTTTATCTCGGTGGCAGAAAACACAGGAAGTCAAAGCTTCATGTGTTAAAGCTGCATTCTCTCTCCTGACCACCAGGGGGCGACTCCTCTGGTTGTATAGAAGTCAAAGCTTCATGTGTTAAAGCTGCATTCTCTCTCCTGACCACCAGGGGGCGACTCCTCTGGTTGTATAGAAGTCAAAGCTTCCTGTGTTAAAGCTGCATTCTCTCTCCTGACCACCAGGGGCGACTCCTCTGGTTGTATAGAAGTCAAAGCTTCATGTGTTAAAGCTGCATTCTCTCTCCTGACCACCAGGGGGCGACTCCTCTGGTTGTATAGAAGTCAAAGCTTCATGTGTTAAAGCTGCATTCTCTCTCCTGACCACCAGGGGGCGACTCCTCTGGTTGTATAGAAGTCTATAGAAAATGACTCTACTTCTCTCTTGATTTATTCCCTCAGTAAACATTGTAAACATGAGTTTATGTCTCAATCTCTAGTTTCAAGTCTTCTTCAATACAGCATGATGTTCATTTAGTAAATTATGGTCCATTTAGAGTCAAACAGACCATAAAGAGGGGATGGCGACGGCCCAAATGCTGAACTTAAGTCTTCAGCACTGGCAGTCCACAAACCAACGGACACTGAAATCAATACATAATCAAAGCACAACCTCCCATCAGTTTGTTTTTACTTCCCACTAAGTAGCACTGAGTCCTACATGGACAGTAATCATCACTACTGTGAATATAAAGGTAGCTGTCAGCTGTCATGTGACATGATGTCATCCATCGCAATCTGGTCTCATCTTAGGAGTTTGTTTTAGTTCCTCAGTAAAAGTTTCTCTCAGCAGCCTCGTAAAAAGTCTTTTGTTTCATTTATGAGCACACAGGTAGAAATAGCATAATTTGTGAATACGTGCCCTGATTGTGCTGCGTTTGAAGACATTTGGAAACTTCTGTGTTTTGCAGGCGCTGATGGAGATGGCAGCAAGTAAAGAAGAACCTTTACTACAAAGAGGTGTCTGGATGAAGTAAGTTCACTCACTGCTTCACACCAAGGAACTGAAGCTCATAGTAACTCAACACATCCACTGGTTTATGTATTTATTTTAAAGTTACTGGGAGGAACTTTTATCTGGTCCTGAACCAGTCTTGGTCTGAGGGGCAGACTGCCAGACCCAAAGGGACCCTGGTGCTCAGAGACACTACCTCTTTAGTCCACAGGGGGCGCTAGAACCACCACCTGGTGCTCAGAGACACTACCTCTTTAGTCCACAGGGGGCGCTAGAACCACCACCTGGTGCTCAGAGACACTACCTCTTTAGTCCACAGGGGGCGCCACAACCACCACAATAAAAGTTCCTTTAAGTAGCTTTAAAATGCAAAATACAACATGATGGATTTATTAAAGACTCAACATTGCACCACATTTACACTCGTCTCTCCTTTTGCATCCTTTCCCCTCAGATTTGCCTGCCAGGCGCGCAGCAGGGCCCAGCAGAACGTGTGTGCGCAGTGCGCCTGCGGAGAGGCGTGCGTGGCCGCGTGCGTGGCCGTGTGTCTGCGCGTGTGTCGGGACATCAGGCCGGGAACCGAGCTGCTGCTGTACGGAGGAGACGAGGCGGAGGACGACTCCACCCGACTCACAGGTGACGGACAGGTGGCCAAAGAGCTTCATTCACGAGGTCTGAAGTCAAGAGGATTAATTAAGTTATCA
Source organism: Ophiodon elongatus (assembly GCA_016806645.1). NCBI lineage: Eukaryota > Metazoa > Chordata > Actinopteri > Perciformes > Hexagrammidae > Ophiodon > Ophiodon elongatus. The sequence continues at coordinate 79,713 of JACSYO010002004.1, forward strand.
CGAACCAGGTTCGTCCCCCAGGGAGACGATGGGATTGGTTTTATTATGAGAGAAATGTATATATGTATTTTTAATTTTCAAGCGTCTCTAAAAATGTCACTTATAAACCACTAAAATATTAAGCACTAGTTTTGGGGCATTTTTTGTTCCCGTCACATTTTACCTCAATTTTCGCAGCAATATAAAAGTCCTGCGTCTCCATGGAAACAGAACAATCTACACATCGCAAAGCCCGTTGTTACCAATGATAAAACAATAAATAAATAGAGGCTCCACGAGCTATTTATATTGAACTGTTTACATTTTTACAACCTCACCCCTCCTCTCCTCTTCTCGTCTCCTTTTCTCTCCTCTCCTTTCCTTTCCTTTCCCCTCCTCTCCTTTTCTCTCCTCTCCTCCTTTCCTTTCCTTTCCTTTCCTTTCCTTTCCCCTCCTCTCCTCTCCTCTCCTTTGCTCTCTTCTCTCCTCTCCTCTCCCCTCCTCTCCTCTCTTTTGCCCTCTTCTTCTCTTCTCTCCTCTCCTCTCCTTTCCTTTCCTTTCCTTTCCTCTCCTTTGCCATCTTCTTCTCTTCTCTTCTCTCCTCCCTCCTCTCCTCTCCTCTCCTCTCCTCTCCCCTCCTCTCCTCTCTTTTGCCCTCTTCTTCTCTCCTCTCCTCTCCTCTCCTCTCCTCTCCTCCTCTACTCTCTCCTCTCTCCTCCTCCTCCTCCTCTCCTCTCCTCCCTCCTCTTCTCCTCCTCCTCTCCTCTCCTACCTCCTCTTCTCCTCCTCCTCCCTCCTCCTCTCCTCCCCTCCTCCTCCTCTCCTCTCCTTTCCTCCTCTCCCCTCCTCCTCTCCTTCTCTCCTCTCCTCCCTCCTCCTCTCCTCCTCTCCTTCTCTCCTCTCCTCCCTCCTCCTCTCCTCTCCTCTCCTCTCAGCAGCCTGCAGTTAAATCAAAGTTTATTTGGTCACATGACTCCTGGTCTCAGGCGAATCAAACTTTACTTCCTGGTTGCGCTGAGGAGCTCAGAATTTAATGTTTTTACAGGATCTGGTTAAATTAAAAGGGCGAGATTTTAAATAAGACATGTAGAATAAAATGTTTTGATGAATACGGAAGAAAGACCCGTCCTCCCCCTTCTCACAGTCTGGCATCCTAAATGTGTGATTACTGATTTGTGAAGGAATAATTAATGATGCTCCCGCGTTTATTAAGTAAATAATACCAATCTGTGAACCCTTCAGAGTTATTGCAGCGTGTGGCTCAAGATCGTCGTCCTCAGACGTCTGGTCGTGCTCTGCTCCTCCTCGTGAGCGCTGATGATTGACGGGACATTAACGAGGACCTTCATGCAGAAACAGTCTCCTCCTCTCTTCCTTATTAAACGTTTGCTCTTCTGCAGCTGATTCAAACCAGCATGAGCCGATAAATCATCAAAGCATTTCTCCAAAAACAATAATGCATCCTAAATGAAAGATAATGAGATGAGAAACAATTGATCCCTGCAGGGGAATTACCTCGTTGTGCTCGCAAATACCAATTAGATTCAGGAGGAGGAAAGGAAGCCGCGAGGGCCGGACTACAGCAAGCTTTCACATGAATTATTAATAATGAAGAAATGAAACTAAAACCAGACGTTAGATCGACTGTAAACTCATAGCGAGATGTTACATTTAAAGTAAATACTGTACATGAATATGAATATAAGTATACCGAACATGTTTCTGTGTGTAGATATGAGTGTTTATGAATCTGTCAGGGAAGGAAACTAAATACATTTACTTCAGTGAAATATTATATATCATATATATTAGAGCAGTTCTGTTCTGCTTTACTTTATATTTCAGGTAAATGTTGCATTGATTATTAAAGTTATTACAGTTTTATTGCACGTATTTAGCAGACACAGTTACTAGTTGCATTTTAATATGAAGATGGTTTAAATGCATCTCAAAGCTCGTGCGATATTGTTCATCAGCTCCAACAGTAACGTTCCTGATGATTATTTTTATGCAACTTTTTCCTGTTGGACTGCAACCACATATTTAAATTCTAATTTAATGTTTCGATGATTGCGTTGGATGAACCATTTCATTGTTTTATCTAAAAAAAAAATCAAGGAATAAATAGTAAAAAAAAGCCCAAAGCGATGTCCTCAAGGAGCTGGTTTTCCAAAACACACAAAATATTCAGTTTACGAAGACGTAAAACTTAGGAAATTAGCAAATCTTGACATTTGAGAAGCTGGAGGCTGATAATCTTTTGCTATTTATTCATGAAAAGTGACTTCAATGATTAATCCATACATTATCTCTCAAATCAACGAAGCGCGTCTCCCTGCTTCTCTCTCTGTCTCTGGACAGATGTCGAGGTGGAGCACGAAAAAGACATTTCTATCATTCAGGAGACAGCAGACACACGGGAGGAAGAGGAGGAGGAGGAAGAGGAGGAGGAGGAAGAGGAGGAGGAGGATAAGGAAGAGCGGCACAGATGCATGAAGAGGGGTCATCCAGCCAACCAGCTGGGGAACAGGAAACCCCGGGACAGTCACACGGACAATATCCCGGCTGCTGTGGACAGACAGACGGACTGTGACCCCAAAGACACACAGGGGGGCCCTGGGGACCTCGGGGGCCTCGGGGACCGACGTGGCGAGGCCCCTGAGGCCCCCGCGGTCCCCGAGGCCTCCGAGGCCCCCGGGGTCCGCTGCAGCTCCCGCCTGGCGGCTAAACCGCGACGCGTTCACTGCCCGACCGGCCGCGGGAAGCGACCGCCCGCCTGCCCCGACCAGACGGAGGGCCGGAGCCGGAGCCCCGCTGAGGAGGGCGGAGCCACGGTGTCTCTCACAGAGGAGGCGGCGGCCCCCGGGAAGATCTCGGGGCCCGCCGACGCCGAGGCGCTCGCGGCGTCTCTCTCGTGGGAGCCGGAGGTCAGGGAGAGGCGGTACCGGTGCTCCAGCTGTGGGAAGAAGTTCTACCAGATCGGTCACCTGAAGAAACACCAGTTCAGCCACACGGAGGAGAAACCCTTCAGCTGCCCCGAGTGTGGGAAGAACTACACCTCCGCAGAAAGCTTCAGAGCCCACCAGGTACCGTGAAAACGTCTCTTTGCCTCCTTTCTTGAGTCCAAAAGTTTAATATCATGTTTTCCCCTTTTATTGCTGTTTGTTGTGTTTCCTCGTGGGCCGTTATCAAACAGCCTCCAGAGATTAGATCATGATGCAGCTGTTGGATGTTTTTAATGAGCTTGCAGAACAATCTAAAGCTTACTTTGCTCTTATCCGGAAGGCAATTTAAACTTTACTTCACTTTCAGTTGTTCTCTTTTTAGTTGATTCATTTGCGTTACATTATAATTGTTTTATTTATTGTTAATTTTCTTATTTTTGGTGCCTATGGCTTTTTACTCTGCTTTTATTTTATTATGTATTTACGACTTAAAACAAAAGATTCATTGAATCTTCGATAAGAATCCTTTCAGATCAAGATATGTATTAAACAGGACATATCCCAGTTGAAATAAATAAACATAAAAACTGCATTCTCTCTCCTGACCACCAGGGGGCGACTCCTCTGGTTGTATAGAAGTCAAAGCTTCATGTGTTAAAGCTGCATTCTCTCTCCTGACCACCAGGGGGCGACTCCTCTGGTTGTATAGAAGTCAAAGCTTCATGTGTTAAAGCTGCATTCTCTCTCCTGACCACCAGGGGGCGACTCCTCTGGTTGTATAGAAGTCAAAGCTTCATGTGTTAAAGCTGCATTCTCTCTCCTGACCACCAGGGGGCGACTCCTCTGGTTGTATAGAAGTCTATAGAAAATGACTCTACTTCTCTCTTGATTTATTCCCTCAGTAAACATTGTAAACATGAGTTTATGTCTCAATCTCTAGTTTCAAGTCTTCTTCAATACAGCATGATGTTCATTTAGGAAATTATGGTCCATTTAGAGTCAAACAGACCATAAAGCAGGGGATGCTTTAGGGGCGGGGCTACAGGGTGATTGACAGGTCGCTGCTGCTACCAGAGCCGATTGCCATTGGCCAAACCAATTACACCAGAGAACGATTAAAAGGACTAAATGTTGGCTTGTTAAAGACCCTAATTAATCAAAACACTCTCCCAAAGTAATGAGCATCATTTGTATCACCTAATATGTCCTGATATTTGACTTTAAACAGGTCTGTGGCTCTATAATGGTGCACTTACAATAAAAGCCTGATTTATTTGGGATTTTTAAGGCTGATTCCACTATTCGAGTTCAAACAATGTCATCTTTTCTTTCTTTCCATTTATGTGGATTACACCGAGCGGAACGTTCTACAATTGGAGAAATTAACTTGTCAACGCTCTCTGGTGGAACAACTGTAATGAAGGCATTTCTTCTAAATTACCACGGACATGTTTGCCATCTGTGTCCTGACATTCCTCCTTATTAATTGGGCAACATTCACAGTTTGTTTATTTCCTCCCTCTTTCTCCGCTGCTATCGATTATATTTTTTCCAAAAGACGTCAGTTAGATTTGTATCTTCTTTGCTCCGTTATTCTCCGGAAAAAAAAAACCAACCCAACAAAGACTTGACAGCTAAATGGCCTCAGACGAACAAGAAGCGTCACTGGTGGCTGTTTTTAAACAGCGGGTGTGCGGTTTTTGATGACCACGAGCTGAGTCATCCTGCAGGGTAGCAATCTCCTCATCCCGGTGAAAAGCAGCAGCAGCACACAGACAATAATAATAATAATAACGACGGTGTTGTTTGCAGATGAGTCACCGCGGCGAGCGCCCGTTCTCCTGCCCCCACTGCGAGAAGACGTACGGCCTGAAGCGGGACCTGAAGGAGCACCTGGTGCTGCACACCGGGGAGAAACCCTACGTCTGTGAGCACTGCGGCAAGGCGTTCGCCCGCCGGCCCTCGCTGCGCATCCACCGCCTCCTTCACTGCAGCCGGAGGATTTACACCCAGACTCCCAAGGTGAGGAGGCGGGAGGCTGTGTGGCCGCACGGGGGAAGCTTCACCGTGGGGGGTCTGACCTCCAGAGGGTCAGACCCCCACAGGGTTTGACCTCCAGAGGGTCAGACCCCCAGAGGGTCAGACCTCAACAAAAAACATAAAAATAGAGAGGAAAATAAAAATAAATGTGTGTATGTATATCTGTCTGTTAGCTGCACTTTAATTTTGACGTTTATTTTTTTTATTGCACTGCAAAATGAAAGTTTTCTATCGTTTCTGATCACAAACGTTGTGAGCAGATGGGTTGTACTCTATTTATAATATCTATTTAATATCTCGGGGGTAACGTTATACAATCGCAGCGACGGTTTGTCAAAATAAAATTAACCGAAATTAAAGGTTTGATTTTATTTCATGCAGGAAAATTTATATTGTTAAATAATTTTTTTTTAATTTTTTTAATTAGTTATTGACAGCCCTAAAATCTGTAACACATTAACATAATATTGTATAATATGTCAAATTATGATATAGTATGGAATATAAGGTATTGTAAGGTGAAATATAGTAATATCTGTAATACATAGTATAGAACAGAAATATAACATACACTAGAATACAGTATTTAATACAGTACTGTATGGGTGTTATAAAGTAAAGTGTAGTTTAATATATATAATAACTATAGTATAATACATTATAGAATAAATCTGAGTTTTCTAAAAGAAGACGGCAACAACGCTGGATATAAAAACCTTAAATGTTTTATGAGGAAGGAAATACATTCAACACACTTAAGAGTGAGTTACACTGAATAAAATATAACTTTTGCTTGTTTACAATAAAAAAATTAAAAAAAAACACTGGTTCACTTTTAAGTGCTTGTTCACTCGTGTGTGGTGACATTTTCAAGTTATTGCGATTTTAATGAGGAGGACAGTAAGCAGCTTAATTAATTCATTTTTCACTCATGTATCTTATTTCTGCTGAAGAATGAAATGGCTGCTGCTTCTATTCCAGACTTTAACACAGATTGTGTTTCTGTCTCTGCACCGCTCAGCCCAATCTCAAAAATATGTCACGTAACGTCTTTAAATTTGCATGCAGGTCTTGTTTTTTTGTCTCCTGGAACAGCAGTTTGAACTTGAGGCATTCGAAGAGAGAGAAAGAAAACGACACGCTGCATTTTGATTTAGTTCTTCTTCTCCCCTCAGGTTCAGTGTACCGTCTGCCCCAAGCTGCTGGCGAACTCCGGCTCTCTGAGGAACCACATGAAGCTCCACACGGGAGAGAAACCTCACGTCTGTCAGCACTGTGGGAAGTGCTTCAGTCAGAAAGGTAATGTCAGAGGCCCGGAGACGGATCCTGGAGCTGTGCTCAGTCTGATGCTGCTGCTGTGGTCAGTTGGCTGTCCGACCTCTCAGCTGCTGCTCTGACGGGTTAATGCAGAGTGAACGTATGAAGTGGTGAATCACTTGAGCTGGAGAGCACGTTTGTATTTCATTTCAACTTTATTTAGCTGGGAAAATCCCATTTGAGATTTTAAATTACATTTACGAAGGTGTAACCGGGCCAAAGTGGCAGCGTAAAGGTTTCATGGAGCCACCACTTAAAAACACAAATAACAGAATTCATCAACAAAACAGCAGAAAAAAATCACATAAAAGAGACGACAGACTTAAAACCAGTGAAGCCGATGCTGAAGTGACTCCTCTGGTTGTATAGAAGTCAAAGCTTCATGTGTTAAAGCTGCATTCTCTCTCCTGACCACCAGGGGGCGACTCCTCTGGTTGTATAGAAGTCAAAGCTTCATGTGTTAAAGCTGCATTCTCTCTCCTGACCACCAGGGGGCGACTCCTCTGGTTGTATAGAAGTCTATAGAAAATGACTCTACTTCTCTCTTGATTTATTCCCTCAGTAAACATTGTAAACATGAGTTTATGTCTCAATCTCTAGTTTCAAGTCTTCTTCAATACAGCATGATGTTCATTTAGTAAATTATGGTCCATGTAGAGTCAGACAGACCATAAAGAGGAGATGCTTTAGGGCGGGGCTACAGGGTGATTGACAGGTCTCTACCAGAGATGTATACAGCATCTATATTGCTGTCGGTGTCACTTTAAGGGTTTTAGTATTGGTAAACAATAACCAGCCTTAAGGATCCCCAATGATAAAGGAAGTTGAGGTCATCTTTAGTTTATATAGATTTCATCTATATAAGGAAGCTAGAGTCACACAAAGCTACAAAAGGACCTTTGATCTTCTCGTCTGACCTTCAGGGAGAAAATAAACATATGTCAAAGTATCCTTTTAGTTGTGAAGCACAGAAAACAGAATGTGGGCTGATTATTCATATATTTATATAACAGGTTGTTGTTGTGGCTCTGAGAGGCTCAGGCCTCCTGCTGGGATCAATTCCCACAATTTGATGTTTTCATTTGTCAAAGTGACAACATCAATTTAGTGAGAGAACCCAGTCTTTCACACGTTATTGGACCGATGCATATTCACTCTGCTCCCGCTGGCTTCCCCCCCCTCCCCCCCCCCTCCCTCTGAAGTGTGATCTCCAACTGTCTCTGAAAGCTGTCCCGACTGTCCGTCTCTCAGGGAACCTCGAGTCTCATCTGAGAACCCACAACGGGGAGAAGCCGTATCCCTGTGGCGAGTGTGACCAGAGCTTCTCCCAGAAGCCGGACCTCCGCCGCCACATGTTCTCCCACACGGGCGGAGGCTTCCTCTGCAGCTACTGCGGGAAGTCCCTGAGGGACCCGCACAGCCTGAAGTCCCACGAGAGGCTGCACACGGGAGAGAGACCCCACCGCTGCCCCGTCTGCGGGAAAGGTGAGAACGAGATTTAAAAGTCAAATATCAAAGGGAGGGAATCGGCCGGGGGACAAGCGCTTTAATCTCTCTTCCCCCATTTGGGATGCTACACCCCCTCAGCATCCCCCCCCCCCCACCCACATCCCCCTCAGCACCACGGCCCTCAGCACTGGGATTGTGGAAGTTTTAAAATTCTACTCAAAGTTGCTTTTAAACCCGCATTAACTCATTTTGTGGCCGCGGCAAACTGTAACGTTTATATGTTATCGCCTTAAAGTTGGTGAACGTGTTCCATCCGGCAGACACAGAACAAGTCGTGTTGTCCGGCCACCCGACATACGTCATAACATAAGTCCAATATCAGCTTTTATGTCCGTCAGCAGTCAAAAATAGCCGTTTTTAAGACGCTAGTGAGAGTGAAGTGAAACAGGAAATCCGTGGACCGTATCGCAATTAGATAAATCATCATGTTTTTTATTTTGTGCTTTCACGATATATAATGCTGACTTTCTACAGATTTATGGATAGAAATTAATTAAAAATTATTATTTTTATTAACTTCAATTTTTATTTTCTATTGTGTTTTTATTTTATACATTTTTATTAATTAATTTTTATTTTTTAATTAATTATTTTATGATAATTAATACATATTAACAATCAGTATTAACAATGTTAGTCAATCCAGGCGCACTTGTATTAATTGCCAGTAGAGGGCAGTCACAGCTCACCAGACTCCAGCGATGAAGCGTTGCTCTTCTTTTGAATCGCTTCAAATTTGGCGCAAACTTCCATTTGGACTTGAGGATGAACTGGTTAGCATTTGGAGGTCAAAGGTCACTGTTGCCTCACAAAAGAACTCAAGAATTCATGTGCTAATTATGACAATTCCACACAAATGTCTATTTGGATGAAGTGATGATATTTTGGACAGACGTGGATGTAAACTGGAACTTGATTCTAGTTTTATGTAGAACTTGTCTTCAGCTGTAACCTGTTTTATATTTCCTTTTATTTCTGTACCGAGTAGTTTGAAACGTTGATGTTTGAACCCTAAATCAACATTCAGATGCTGCACAGTTATTTATTTTTGTCTATCAGATGAAGATCAGGCGACACCAACATTAACAGTGTTGTACTCTTTGTAGGATCAGATTTTAGTGGTCGCTGCCTCGTTTCCGACTCAAAACATTTCCAATAACTCCGCAGTGTTGAAAAGTCTAAATGTATTGAACAAAGAGACGTTTATTAATTTCACCAGACGTTTTTTATCCAACGAAACATTCTTCAATCCATATTTGAAGCAGATGTTCACGGCGGTATGCTCTCCATCGTTCTGCAAACAAAGGGAGGTGCACTCGTACCGGAGTGTAGCAGCAATCTAACAGCACCATGAATTACATGATTGAACCACAGCAACAAAGAATCTGGTTTTTGGGGCGACGTTTGTTTTTTCTTTCAAAACAGAGCAAATCAAACATCTGAATGACATCATTGGTTATTTCTCATGAGATAACTGAGCCGTGCTGTTTGCACGAAGCTCTCGCGGTTGAAAGTTAGATATTTTGTCAAAGAGTGAAATGGAGTTGCAGCTGAAACACGTCGCTCGTCTCTGCAGATGTTTTTTGTTCTGCAGATGTTTTTTGTTCTGCAGACAAACTGATGATTACCAGGTTGGAAACTTTTTTAGGAAAGCTGTGTGCCGAGTTGAGCGGTTGCATTATTGATGAACTCCTTCCAGACTCGTGACTGACACAGATGGCGTTTCATTTTTTTATTTATTTAAAAAAATATGCTGACAGAATTTTAATCATGAAACAGTTGACGGCAACTGACTTTTTATTGCGAAATTCATGCACTGAGGCAGTTTACAAACAATTTAACTTTGTTAAGTTTTATTATTGTCATCAAATCCCGTGAAAGGACCCAAACTTACAAAACACGTACTAACACGTGTCGTGTGTATCGACGCGTGGCGTATCTTCTCCCTCGGAGCCTCACCGTTGCCCTCGGCAACGCGTCCCTCCGTCAACGTCAACACACGACGTAGTGTGTTTTGACTCGAGCCTCCAGCACGCCGTCCTGCTGACACTAATAACTCCTCTAGTTCCTTCTTTTGGAATTGTGTTTGTTGAGAACTACAGAGAACTCCAGCTGTTTTAGGAAATTACAGAGCCTTTAAAAAAAAAAAAAAAATTATATGTTTGTGTTTTTAAAGATTATGTCACAGACAGGATTTAAGAAAGTGTCAATAGACTGTTTACATTTGTTGGTTTATTTAGAAACATTTGACAAATAAGTGAAAACAAAACGAATAAAGCGTAAACGGATTGAAAACTCTTAACGTACAAATTATTTTACAATATGAATAAACAATGTAAATTTGTTATTTTCTGATAATAGGACAAATGTAGAATTATTTAAACGATTTACAGAGAGATGTTTTAAAAATCCTTTCACCCAAAGTTCCAAGAGCATGAATGAACTAAAATAAATAAAATATAGCAATAAAATGAAAATAACATTTTAAACTCGAGGTCAAGAAAACTTTTTCTAAAATATTTCTTTCAACAGAATAATGTTTTATGGATTGTTTTTTTAAATGTTGTTAAATATATATATATATTTTTTTTTTTTTTTTTTTTTTTTTTATTTAATTTCTTTCTCTCAGGCTACACGTTGGCCACCAAGCTGCGGAGACACATCAAGTCGTCCCACCTGATGGAGAAACCGTACAGCTGTCACTGCGGCGCTTCGTACACCGTGAGACAAAGTCTGCTGAGGCACCAAGCTCAGCACCGGCCTGAGGGAGGAGCCGAGGAGGAGGCGAAGGAGGCGAAGGAAGGACACGGAGAGGAGGAGGAGGCGGAAGAGGCGCGAGAGTCAGCGGCTTCCGGCTCCGGTCACCCGAAGCCGATCCGAGGCCGACCCAAGAAGAGCTCGCTCCCTCGGGGGGGAGGAGAGAAGGAGGAGGGTCAAGTGAGGCAGAAAAGGGGACGAGGAAAAGGGGACGGGGAAAAGGAGGCGAGGAAGGAAACTGAGCGCTCGAGGGAAGGGACGGGAGGAGACGAGGAGGCTTCGGGTAACATCCAACATGTCGTCTACGTCCACGCAGACGGCCTGTCCACGGGGGGCGCGCTGCCTGTGGGCTCGGGGCAGGAGCTGGTGGAGGTGGTCATATCGGAGGGCGCGGAGCAATGCATTGTGGTCCACGGGCAGCAGGCGGTGGGAGAGCTGCTGATCTTACAGGAGGAGGCGGACGGACTCTGCTCGGTGGCGCAGACGGTGGAGATCAACACGGTGTAGTCGAACGCCTCGGGTTCCTCGAACTGACTCCGATGTTACAGCAGAGAGTTCGTCGCCGTGGTTACGCCTTGGTTACGCCGTGGTTACGCAGCGGTTACGCCCGTCTTTTCAACGCCAGGTCGCATAAACTGTCAAGTCTGTCCCCGAGGTCGGATTTTGCTCGTATTGGAATCCGATCGGCCAGACCTCATGCTGACGGGGTCCTTGTTTAGTTACTACTGACAAAAAAATAACAATATTTCCTGATTTTGCTGCTTCAAAATAAAAAACCTTTTTAAATAAAAAATAATTGCGGGCGACTTTTATTGTGAAGAATTCGTAGGAAAATGTGTTGATTCGTTAATTCGCTATTCTTCAATAAAACAAGTCGTCTACTTCTGCGGGGCGGAAGAGTGAGCCAAGAATAATGGTGGACTTTTATTTTGAAGAATTTACAAGAAATGTGTTTATCACAGAATTAGCGCGGCCATTCTTAAATAAAACATGTCTAGTGATACTTAGGGAGGTAGAGGAAGCAGCAAGACTTTAATTTAGAAAAATGTATGGGAAATAAAATGTTTGTCATTGAATTAGCGGAGCACTGATTGCAGCCATCATTCAATAAAACAAGTCTTCTACTTCTGCGGGGAGGAAGAGCGAGCGGCAAAAATAATAGGGGACTTTTATTTTGGAGAATTTAGAAGAAATGAAATGTGTTTATCACGGAATTAGCGCAGCTTTGTCATTCTTCAATTAAACAAGTCTGGTGATACCACAGACTTTTATTGTGAAGAATTTATAGGAAATGAAATTTCCACCAAAAATCCACCAAATGATCCACCAAATTAGTAGAGTTTTGTTCGCGGCCATTCGTCAATAAAACGCGTCTCGTGAAACGTGTTACAGGGAGGAAGCGTGGACTCTTATTGTGAAGGCTTTACAGGAAATTAAATGTGTAAATCTGGACACAAAAGTCTCACCGAAAAGAAAAGTGCAACTCCGGCCTCGGAGACCGACCTCGTCTTCGCTCCTTTATGATTCTTATCTTTCCCCCAGATGAACAGCTCCACAGAGCAGAGCTCGTTAGATGTAATCAGCTCATAAACGCAGGAGGAGACATGAGCGACTCCGTGATGTTTGCTGCACGAGAACGAGAGGCGTGAGCGTCCTGCTCCCCGAGCCGAGAGTCTGGCCTCCAACGCTCTGATGCTCAGATTAAAGATTAAAACACTCCAGCTGAAAACCGTCTGCATTAAAGCCAGTTGATCCTCCAAAAGGACGACAAACACAAAAAACACCCAGAAATAAAAATTTCAGTTTCCACGTCACAAAAACGTACTTTAGTCTCAAAATGTGGTACTTTAGTCACAAAATGTGGTACTTTAGTCACAAAATGTGGTACTTTAGTCACAAAATGTGGTACTTTAGTCTCAAAATGTGGTACTTTTGACACAAAATGTGGTACTTTTGTCTCAAAATGTGGTACATTTATCTCAAAATGTGGTACATTTATCTCAAAATGTGGTACTTTAGTCACAAAATGTGGTACTTTTGTCTCAAAATGTGGTACATTTATCTCAAAATGTGGTACTTTTGTTCCAAAATGTGGTACTTTTGTCTCAAAATGTGGTACATTTATCTCAAAATGTGGTACTTTTGTTCCAAAATGTGGTACTTTTGACACAAAAGCGATGAAACACCAACAGAAGAAAAAGGAAAGCAGCTCCTGAATAAACACATACGTGTTGACGATGTCTTAACTTTCATTTCCTCTCGATGTTTATCCGAGAAGTTTTCAGAAAGTGATGTAACGTCGCCCTGTGTGTTTTAATGTGGAGCCAAACATTCTAAAAAAAGAAAATAGCCTTTTAATTGCTCCGTTGTCCGTCAGCAGCCGGTCATGTGTAACTTAAGAGCCGCTCTGGACTCGGGTGCTCTGATTAATTTGGCTTGCTGTTTACACAACAGTCATAATTAAGTTTTTATGAAAACTGAACTGCTGCCAGTGGCTCCTGGTGTTATTTTGGAAGAAGAAAAAGGCAAAACGGCTTCTAAAATGACCTATTTCATTTTTACATAACGTGGTGGATCTAATGTGAAGACGTTTCTGTGGATTTTGAAGGAAACTGAACATAATCTGGTGTTTATTTTGCTACCTTGTATTTATTTTAAATAAATTAGTTTTGCCATATATAGCCCACCCCGACCCAACACTGACATTTACATAGTCACCTTATAAAGGTTATATGGTTGTGGTATGATATATTATATGGAGCATTAATTTAGATTGGTTCCTTTTCGCTCTTTTTTGTGCTCCACCAACTCCCCCTAATGTCAGTGAATCCTGAAACAGAAATGACCACAATCCGTCACAGCTCGAGATCGTATTATATTCTTTTTATTTATAGGGTTTTATTCCATATAAACCCTGAAGAATATTGACTTAATGCTGCAAAAAGGCCTTTAAACACCGGGGGCGTGACCATAGACTGTAAGTAAGAAGGTTCTGAGGCCTCAATTTCGGCCTTTTAGCCGCCGCCATCTTGGTTTTGTGCAACCAATGAACAGAAGTTACCATATCTGGAATGTGGAGGAGCCGTATACGTCTCTGGTAGAGAGACCTGTCAATCACCTTGTAGCCCCGCCCCTAAAGCATCCCCTCTTTATGGTCTGTTTGACTCTACATGGACCATAATTTACTAAATGAACATCATGCTGTATTGAAGAAGACTTGAAACTAGAGATTGAGACATAAACTCATGTTTACAATGTTTACTGAGGAATAAATCAAGAGAGAAGTAGAGTCATTTTCTATAGACTTCTATACAACCAGAGGAGTCGCCCCCTGGTGGTCAGGAGAGAGAATGCAGCTTTAACACATGAAGCTTTGACTTCTATACAACCAGAGGAGTCGCCCCCTGGTGGTCAGGAGAGAATGCAGCTTTGGTTGTTTAGAGGAGTCCTGGTGGTCAGGAGGAGAATGCAGCTTTTGAGCTTTGACTTCTATACAACCAGAGGAGTCGCCCCCTGGTGGTCAGGAGAGAGAATGCACTTCAGCGTTGGTGTCAGCTTTCAAATTGGTGACTTCCCAAACAAGAAACGTTACTAACTTCAGACAGAGGCTCAAACCCAGAGGCCCTCGAACCTGTTTGGCCCCTGGTAGGCCTGTTCTTTAATCCGATTACAGGCGGTATTGATAAGAGATGTAATGATTTAATCCTCTCGATGCCCATCCCTATACGTGTCATTCAATTTCTGCTAGGTGAAATTGGCTTATTGAAAGGTTAGACAGATTTCAGGGGGATCTGACCGAGTGATCGCCTCCGGTTTCAGAGGACCTTCATTGCATGACATCGTCTCTCCATCGTCTAATAAACACAAGTTGTTTCATAGCAGTATGGGCACCATTTTTGTTTCTTTTTTTTTTTTACCTGAGGTAAAACATTGTGGTCTACATGTTCTTCCTCAGCGACGTCAGCGAATGGAGACATGAAACACTGCAGGAGCAGCACAGCTGTCACATAAAGGTTCAACATCAGGCGGTTTTTCTTATCAAGGAAAGGCAACGGCGTACTCGTGTCTCTGGAGAGCCGCAGCATGAAAGAGCTCTGCCTCCATACAACCAGATTCATAAAAGCCGCTGGACGTCTGCAGCAAAACATCTATTCTTATTACTCTGCGCCCATGAGTGCCACTCGAGTGTTCGTGGTTTTCACTTTTTCTGCCTTCCTCTCTAAACTCAAAGTGCATATTAATTAGAAAGTTTGGTATTAAAAAGGTTACTTTGGAAGTTGTGAATGCAAATTTCACACGTCAGATTTTGAAGCTTTGGCCACCAAAAATAAATTCTCAACACTTGTTTTGTTTGTCTGTTAGATTATGAGATTGTTGCTGTGCTTTATGTAAACTGGCCTTTATACTTATTTTTGGGCCACCTTTTTTTGAAGTGAGGGGGAATATTAGTTCTGCAGAAAACAAGAGTCATTTTAAACAGTGTGCTTCCAGTTGTTTGTCCTTTTCCTGTTTCAACATGAACCCCCTCACCCCCCCCCCTGGCACACAGCCAGCTCCGTAAAGGGTTTGGTGTGACAGAACCAGACCTCAACCCCCATCTAACACCAATGGGAGCAAATCCCTGCAGTCAGGATCAAACAGCGGGATTAAATCCTTAAAGAGTGGAGGCCGTTACAGCCGCAGATTAAAGGGTCAGGCCGCTTCAGAAGGACGTGTGAAACCTCCCACGAGGGATCGGCCCGGTGAGCAGAGGTGAGAAAGTAAGCAGCGTTTAAACTTTTCTCAAGCTCCTTTAAACTCCTTCCACCACAAACGAGTGCAACACCGTTGACGCAAATTGTGACGTCGTGTGCGGCAGCTTCTCGCCTGTCGGCGCACGTCCGGGAGGCCGCGCTGTAGACGGGAGTTTTTTGGATTCACCGTTCACTACAGTTTGGGAGATTATCGGTTTCCCTCCAGGAGAAATCTGCACGGAGTATAAAAAAATAAATCTAAAAGTTTCCTCGTTACTAAACCGCGTGTTTGGTTCAGTTGCTAAAGTTGACGCGCTTGCTAGCTTGTTTTGCCGAGTGTTTGCATTATTCTATGATAATTCATTTCTCAGCACGTAAGAGGTGGTTTCATAGATGAGTTATATATATATACATACATATACATATATATATATATATATATATATATATATATATATATATATACACACATATATATATATATATATATACACACATATATATATATACATACACACATATATATATATATACACAACCTGTGGAGGTCTGATAGTGTACGGCCCCTCTCTCTTACCAGCTACATCATCCCTGAAAACGATTCCTCGAAAAGAGCGGGAAACCTGATAATTGGGGCTTAATTGTTCTCATTTGTCCGCTGGCGTTGTTAGCTAGCTAACGTTAGCTTGCTACGTTACAGATTTTTGAACCGTCACTCGAAATCTGAGCATTTTCTAGTGTAGCCAAGGCTCATGTTGCGCATCACTTTATGATGGTGATAAAATATCAACACGGAGGCTCCGAGACGGCAACAACTTTATTCCTCCAACAACAGCAGCGCGTCACAGCTGTTTACTCCTTTCGTTCTAGCCTTCACAATAAAAGCCCTGGACTCATACATTCAAACCACAGGCTGTAAATAAGAAGCGGACGTAGTCATGGTGACGTCACCCGTTGGTTTGTGGACTGATGTTTCGAGGACACGAGTTGGGCAATTTTGCCGTCGACGTCTTGAATTACGGCCATCACCACGTTGTTGTTTTTTTTGCAATAAATGCATGGAAGTGCACATATTTGTATTGGGAAACCTAATCCTGTATTAGGGTTAACAATAGGACCATAATTTACTCAATGAACATCATGCTGTATTGAAGAAGACTTGAAACTAGAGATTGAGACATAAACTCATGTTTACAATGTTTATGAGGGAATAAATCAAGAGAGAAGTAGAGTCATTTTCTATAGACTTCTATACAACCAGAGGAGTCGCCCCCTGGTGGTCAGGAGAGAGAATGCAGCTTTAACACATGAAGCTTTGACTTCTATACAACCAGAGGAGTCGCCCCCTGGTGGTCAGGAGAGAGAATGCAGCTTTAACACATGAAGCTTTGACTTCTATACAACCAGAGGAGTCGCCCCCTGGTGGTCAGGAGAGAGAATGCAGCTTTAACACATGAAGCTTTGACTTCTATACAACCAGAGGAGTCGCCCCCTGGTGGTCAGGAGAGAGAATGCAGCTTTAAGACACTGCAGCCTTGTTTCACTCGGCTCAAACATTGCCTCCAAGAGGGAACTTAAAGTAACTCAGTCTTCACTAAGCAACTCATCAAAATAACTCACATAAGTTAAGCATCTAGTTATTATTATGGAGTACCCATGTGTTATTAGTAAAAAATAACATCCATATTGTCAGAAAGTAAAAATATAATAATTAGCTTTAAATAAATGAAAAAGAAAATCATTTAAAAATCCCCCACAGTCTCTGGCCCTCTGAGAAAAGTTGATGACGGCTTCTGTAGACCGACCCTTCGAGGATTAAATGTTAAAAAGCTAACGTTGTTTACCTTTGACCCAACAGGTACAACCTCGGCTTTAAAACAGCCGTCAGGTTCATTCTGACAAAGATCTGTGAATTAAAAAAGAAATCCTACACAAAAGCAAACCCGCGCTTCCTCCGCTTTGTGATTTATATTCTACAACCGAGCTTCTGTATTCGTTGATATTCAAAGACAGAAGTTCCCAGTCTGGTGTTTGGACTCGATAGCCTGAAGAGTTATCGTATTGGCCCCGTGCTCCGGCGCTTCGCCTCTCTCTTTCTGTGTAACTCTGCCTCGTGTTTATCTGCTCTCTTCATTGTCTCTCCCTCTCTTTCTCCATCAGAGTCGGCGATGTGACTCACTCAGAGGGTCCTCAGACGTCACCCCTCGCTTCACTCCCCAGGCTATTAAATGAAAAAAAGAACAGAAAACGGAGAGTTGGTTTTTCTGTTTTTTTTTTCTTCCTTTGGGGTTCTGAGCTAAAAAAAAATGTTTTTGTATTTGCCGCAGAGCTGTCAAACAGGATTCAGGCTGTTTCTCCAAAACTGCTGCTGCAGCAGCTCAGTGAAACTTCAGATGGTTTGGCGGTGCCGTGGCGACGGGCTTCCCGCGGTAATGCATCTCCACGGTTTCCTCATCGGAAACAGTTTCCACTTGCAGAGCTGCACATTTTCTCTGGCTGCTTTTTATAATCTTGGGAGATTCATTTTAATTTTCTTTTAGCAATTTATTCAAATTGAATATTCTGCTTTCACTGCCCTTCGTCTTTGTATGTCTTTTTCTTTCATTTTCCTTAATTTTATTCAACACAACACACTTCACCCCACATTTCACTCTGCATTTGATATCAGGTCATTTTAGTCAGATAATGCTCGTGCATCATGTTGGGTTTCATTCTACACTGAATACCAAATCAGTTAACTGGAGAAAAATAACTTAATATATTCAGGTCAGTTTTTTTTACTTTTAGGTTCGAAGGCTGCTGCAGAGAACAGAATCTCAACGAGGAAGGCAGGAAGGCGTCTCAGCCCGACCAGAACCCGAATCCACCCTCATCTCTAACCCGAGGTCTCCATCGGCTCCGCCTCTAGCTTCTGTTTGGTTGTCTCGTGTCCCACATTCATGTTTGGTGTTTCCTGTTTGCATGTTGTTGTTAGAAGATGGCCCTACTCTTAATGTCATTTGTGGAAAAATTCAATAAATCACGACTAAATCGTCCCAGACAGACTCTAAATCAGAATTAGACAGAGGTTTTCTTGGACAGCTGTGCACATTATTTTAATATAATGAAAACAAATCTCAGAAAAAAGTTTACTTCGAGGCTTTGTTGGATCCGTCCTCTGGGTCGGAGTCTGGCGAGATAAAGGAGGGGGGGCGGTGAGGTGGGGGGGGGGATCAGTCTTTCTCTCTTCCCACAAAATCTAAGACTCATGTGCCCTTGAGCAAGGCTCTTTTTCTCATCCACTGAAAGCTCTCAGGAGTAAATCCTAACTCACTTTCTTCCAACTCCTCCACAGCTCACGTCGAGCTCATGGAGGTATCGGCAACCCAAAAATGTGCATGTTTTGTATTCTAACCCCGACTGAACGCATCCCAACACAGGTACCGTGTACCGGTCCCGCCGCGGAGCGGCCGGGTCCAGCACCGCCTCTGGCGTCACCCACACACGAGCTAAAGTTAGCTGAGGCAGGACTCCTCGTCCAAACTAAACCCTTTTATATAAGTGAATCGGAGTGTTCCCACCCAGAATCTCCCCCGGCCCCGAGGAGCAGACAGACGTGGTGAGCAGCTGAGGAGACGCTTCCTTCAGTTGTAGGAGGCCGACGACTATTTGATTATGATTGATCAGGCAGCCAGACATGCTTATGTTGTCTGATGTCTGTGTAGGAAGGAAATTGTTTGTTTTACCATAATAAGGCGATAATAAGTCAGAGCAGCGTGTCTGTAAGCAGCCGTGAAAACAACATCAACACGAAACCACAATTAAATGATAAATCTGGTGATTTCTTACTGTCAACGAAACAATTAATTGATTCCACTAACAAGTTTTGTGTGTGTATATCGATCGAAGCCTCCGTTGTCTAAAAAAACTTGTCAAAAACACGTCAGTCAGCCACACCGTTGACCTGGGCAACGTATCCTCACTACGGCCATGTTGGGTTTTTCACAACCGATGAACAGAAGTCATCATATTTGTAATGCGGAGGAGTGACCTCCGGTTCTGCAGAGTGAAGCCAAAGCTTCATGTGTTAAAGCTGCATTCTCTCTCCTGACCACCAGGGGGCGACTCCTCTGGTTGTATAGAAGTCAAAGCTTCATGTGTTAAAGCTGCATTCTCTCTCCTGACCACCAGGGGGCGACTCCTCTGGTTGTATAGAAGTCAAAGCTTCATGTGTTAAAGCTGCATTCTCTCTCCTGACCACCAGGGGGCGACTCCTCTGGTTGTATAGAAGTCAAAGCTTCATGTGTTAAAGCTGCATTCTCTCTCCTGACCACCAGGGGGGACTCCTCTGGTTGTATAGAAGTCTATAGAAAATGACTCTACTTCTCTCTTGATTTATTCCCTCAGTAAACATTGTAAACATGAGTTTATGTCTCAATCTCTAGTTTCAAGTCTTCTTCAATACAGCATGATGTTCATTTAGTACATTATGGTCCATGTAGAGTCAGACAGACCATAAAGCAGAGATCACTGAGGTGAGGTTTTACATTAACGACTAAAACGAGCAGTGGAGTTGTGACATTAAGAAGCGTAGAGTAAATGAGTCAAATCTAACAACTTAATGCTTCATCCTCTCTCTGGTTACAGCAGACGGACTCTGAGTTCACATCAAAGAAGCTCAAACATCAGTCAAAGTTGATGGATGAAGTTTTGATGATCTTGAATTTTTTTATGAAAGAAATGCACAGGACTGTACTTCTGTTTTTGTTTTGCTGTTTGTCATGGTTTTACTCTTAAATGGGCTACAACTGCATGTCATTAGGCGACCGTGTGTTGCATTATGATGATGAATTATCCTCAAATCTCTCAGGTCATCAGCTCCCTCTGCTCTGCACACACCTGTCAGCTCATCGACTCGGTGCATCGACCCCGGCTTTCCTCCCAGTCCTCACCAGATCATTATCTTATCCACTCAGGCTAAACTTAGTGAGTTTAACTCCCTGTATTCTTGTAACCTACTAATTTGTGTCTGTTTCCTGTTGGAGTCCTGTCTGCTATCTGCACAACCTCGACCCGCCCACGTCTCTCACCTCCTTAAACTTCACTTGATTTTCTCCATTTTCCAAAACTTAATTATTCTGCTCTAGGTCCTACTATGTTTATTTGATTCAGATCAATAATACTAATAATTGTCAACACATTATTTAATCTGATACTTCAGTTAATTAATACTGTTTTTTAACACTCACAGCAGTACATCAAGTAATTAAATTGAGCTCCACATTTTCCAGCTGCACCATTAAAGTGATAAAAGCATCAATGCATTACTAATTATAATTCAATAATATAACTTATTTTATTTTGAATATGGGCCATGCTGCATAATGAATGAATACATTTGCTAAAATTTGTCTTGACGCTGCATTCTCTCTCCTGACCACCAGGGGGCGACTCCTCTGGTTGTATAGAAGTCAAAGCTTCATGTGTTAAAGCTGCATTCTCTCTCCTGACCACCAGGGGCGACTCCTCTGGTTGTATAGAAGTCAAAGCTTCATGTGTTAAAGCTGCATTCTCTCTCCTGACCACCAGGGGCGACTCCTCTGGTTGTATAGAAGTCAAAGCTTCATGTGTTAAAGCTGCATTCTCTCTCCTGACCACCAGGGGGCGACTCCTCTGGTTGTATAGAAGTCTATAGAAAATGACTCTACTTCTCTCGATTTATTCCCTCAGTAAACATTGTAAACATGAGTTTATGTCTCAATCTCTAGTTTCAAGTCTTCTTCAATACAGCATGATGTTCATTTAGTAAATTATGGTCCATTTAGAGTCAGACAGACCATAAAGAGGGGATGCTTTAGGGGCGGGGCTACAGGGTGATTGACAGGTCGACACCAGAGTCGTATACAGCGTCTCTACGTCCTCCTCAGTCCAAATATGGTCACTTCCTGTTCACTGGTTGCAAAAAGGCAAGATAGCGACGGTCAAATCGTCTTTTCAGTGTTGATCAGTTCATGGAAGTTAATTGTAATTTTTTTGGTCGCCTAAAAATGTCTTATGATCTTGAAAGCAGAGATGGCGACGGCCAAAATACCGAACTCGAGGCTCCATAACATCGGTCCACAAACCAACGGGTGTCGTCACGGCGACCACGTCCACTTCTTGCAGCCTGAAACACATCAGCTGTATCTCAACACAAGCTGAGCGATTATCAGCAACAACAATAATGCACCCTGATTGTTTACATGCCGTTTACCATAATTACATAGCACAACGTAATGTTTCTGAGATTTCATAGAATTTCCTTTCTTCCTTCCTCCGCCTCCCGGAGACGATGCCCTTTGTTTACACAAAGAGACTTCGAGCATCATTGACGACCATCTCATCTTTTCATCCCGTTAGTGAGTCTTTCATTATCATCACCTCACAAACCCTCGATTCAGTCGGTGCTGACGTGTGACGTTTCATTATCCCGCCGACCCGAAGCCTCCAATGCTCTCTGGTTTGTAAACAGCTCTGAATCCCTCCCTCCCTCCCTCCTCCCCTCCCTCCCTCCTTCCTCCCTCCTCCTCCCCCTCCCCCCCGCGGGCAGCTTGTTGATGTTTATCCAGCTCGGCAGTGAGTACAGTGGGAAGATATTACTGTATATATATATATAAATAAATATAAATAAATACATCCGCCACCGTTCAGTGTGCCTGAGGCATCGTGGGATTACCTCCCGACCCGGATCCGTGTCACGGAGGTTTTGTGATGCGTGATGCTCCACGAGGTCTCCGGACGGCGGCGAGCGTCGCGTGTTCGTCGCGTGTTCGTCGCGTGTTCGCGTCGCGTGTTCGTTGCGTGTTCGCCGCGCTGCAGGCGCTCGGTGCTGGATTTAAGAGCTTCAGTGAGCCCGATTATGAATTAGATTAATAAATAAATAAGGTTTCTCGCTCCACTCATCTCGGGGATAAATGGGAATTGATCGTCGATCACACAAAAGGTTCTTTCATTTGCTCTCAATCTAATCTCCTCTTTGTGTTTCCTCCTTTCCTTTCCTCACCGTCTCATCTCCTCTTTCCTTTGTTTTCCTTTCCTTTCTTTGTATCTATCATCGTTTCCGCTCCTCTCTTTCTCATCCTCTCCTCTATCATTGTTTCCCTTTCCTCTTTTGTCTCTTCTGCTCTCTTCTTTCCTCTCCTCTGGCCTTGTTTCCTCTCTTCCTGTTCCTCTGCTCTCCAGTCCTTTCCTTTTTTTCCTTTCCTGTCCTTTTGTTTGTCTCCTCACCTCTCTACATTGTTTCCTCTCGTCTTTTTATCCTCTCCTCACCTATCCTCTTCTCTCCTGTTCCATGTTTCCTCTCTTGTCCTGTCCTCTTTTTTTCATTTCCTTTCTCCTCCTCTCCTTAACACTTGTTTCCTCCCCTATCTTCTTCTTTCCTTGTCCTGTCTTGTTTCCCCTGTCCAGTCTCCGTTTTCTTTTCTCTCTCCTCTCCTCTCCTCCACTCTCATCTCATCTCCTCTCCTCCACTCTCATCTCCTCTCCTCTCCTCTCTTCCACTCTCATCTCCTCTCATCTCCTCTCTTCCACTCTCATCTCCTCTCCTCCACTCTCATCTCATCTCCTCTCCTCCACTCTCATCTCCTCTCCTCTCCTCTCTTCCACTCTCATCTCCTCTCCTCTCTTCCACTCTCATCTCCTCTCCTCCACTCTCATCTCCTCTCATCTCCTCTCTTCCACTCTCATCTCCTCTCCTCTCTTCCACTCTCATCTCCTCTCCTCCACTCTCATCTCCTCTCATCTCCTCTCTTCCACTCTCATCTCCTCTCCTCTCTTCCACTCTCATCTCCTCTCTTCCACTCTCATCTCCTCTCATCTCCTCTCTTCCACTCTCATCTCCTCTCCTCTCTTCCACTCTCATCTCCTCTCCTCCCCTCCTCTTTCTCTCTCTCTCTCTCTCTCTCATGTCCTGCCATCTCCTTTTTCTTTTCCTTTCCTTCATTCTTCTCTCTCTCTTCTTCTTTTGCTTTTCTGTCTTCTCCCCGGTCCGCTCCTCTTTGCTTGTTTCATCTCCTCTCCTCTATCCTTGTTCCCTCTCCTCTTCCCCATCCTCGTTTACCCTTCGCTCTTTCTCTCTGTCTTTTCCAATCTAGTCGTTTAATTTTTCCCTTTCTTCACCTTTTAATCTCCTCTTGTCTTCTTTGTATCTACCTCTCTTCCTTTCCTCCTCCCTCCCCCTGCTTGTCTCATCTTCCTCCCTTTCCTCTCCTCTTTCTTTTCATTTACTTTCCTCTGGCCTCTCTCTCTCTCTCTCTCTCTCTCTCTCTCTCTCTCTCTCTCTCTCGTAGCGCCTTTCTCTTCTTCATTTATCATTTCATTTATCCTTTCGTTTTTCTGTCCTTCTCACCCCTACATCTCCTCTTTCCTCCCATCTTGTTTTCTTTTTCCTTCCTTCCTCTCCTTTCATCCTCTTCCTCCCACTCTTCCTCCCACTGCCATCCTCTCCTCTCCTAATACCTTTCTGTCATCTCTCCCTTCATCCACCTCTCCTCTCTCTCTCTCTCCTTCCTCATTTTCCTGGCCTCTCTCCTCTTCAAGCATCAATTCCTCTCTTCCTCTCTCCTCTTCATGCATCTCCTACTCTTTCCTTTCATCTCTCCTCTCTCTCCTCCTCCTCCTCCTCCTCCTCCTCCTCCTCCTCCTCCTCCTCCTCCCCCCTCCCTCCCTCCTCCTCCTCGTTTCCAGCGGTGGAGAATCAGTGAACAGCGGCAGCAGCAGTGTCACTCAGCTCGACAACGACACGCATGAAAGTGAGGACGTCTTGTTTTTTTATTTTTCTCACCTCTTTTGTTTCCTCTTCGTCCTCCTCTTCGTCCTCCTCTTCTTCTCATTCAGTCTTTTTCTTTTTTCGGCTGTTTCTTCTCGACTTTTCCGTCCTTTTCTTTCTGCCACATTGATCTCTCGGCGTGCAGCAGCATGAGGGTATTGTGTATTTCAAATAGGGTTTCTGTCCTCGCTCCAACTTGCGCATGTATATGCTTTTCTCCCCCCCCCCCCTTTATTTCCTTGCATCTCATTGGGGATAAGTAGGCCAGTCGTCTAGCTGTTCATATGTCAATCTCTGGGCTCATGTGCTTTTAAATGGACATTTTAGTAGGTACGACTTTATTTTTTTTTAATCCTAACTTAAATCATGCAAATCCTGCTTGTGTTGCAGCAGGAACTCAGAGATGAAGTGGAATGTTTTTAGATACAATATGATGATGAAATACTGGACGCAGCTGTGACGCTGTGAGGATTTTAACACATACATGTGCATTTTTCTTTTTGGAGAGATTAAAAATCTGATATTTTGAAGCTGGTGAAGGATGCTGATGGGTTTCCGTCTGTAACCAAAGAGACGATTCTTCCACTGGCTCTGCTCTCCCTCACTCCTCTTCTCATTTTTTTTACTTTCTTTTATTTTTTCTAACCGACCGGCGTAAAGACAACCCGTCTGCGGTGAGCAGTGGAGTCCAAACAAAAGATGGGGACCTCCTAACGCCCGGCGTTTCACCAGGATGGACTTATCGGATGTATTCACCTCGCCACCGAACTCTTCAGAGGAGAGCGTCAACCAGACCTCCTCTTCCTCGCCGAGGTCTCCTCCTCTGCCTCCTCACTCGCAGGTGGCGTCGGTGCTCATCGTGCTGGTGGTCACGGTCATCATCCTGGGCACCGTGGTGGGCAACGTGCTGGTGGTGGTGGCGGTGTTCACCAGCCGAGCCCTGAGGCCGCCTCAGAACCTCTTCCTGGTGTCTCTGGCTTCGGCGGACATCCTGGTGGCCACGCTGGTCATCCCCTTCTCGTTGGCCAACGAGGTGAGGAGCGTTCGATATGTTAAATAGTTGAGATGTTATCTGACCACGTGTTGATGGTGTAAGTGCAGGTGGAACAGCTGTTAGTTCAGCTGGACACATCTGGAGCTGGAGGATCGAGTCTGACCTGTGAGGCTTGATCCTTGTAAAGAAAAACTTTTAGAATAAGCATTGGACAAATTAATTAAATTAAAATCCTTCCATCCGACGCAGCCGAAGGGTATTTCGTAAAATAGCCGCAGGGACACAAATAATCTGTTTTATGTGACTTTTTCTGCACGACATTTACAGTTACAAGATAAAAAGTTAGACTTTGGACAACAAAACCACACCAGTCATCACGGTCACGCTTAAAATAACTACAAACATTACGTTCAGGCAACGAAGCCGCTTAGTGAGGTTTAGGAAAACCGTCTCGTGGTTGATAGTTCCGTTATGACCATAAGTGGTCTTTGTCTTTGTCACTCGTTCTGACCGTTGCATAGCAACGTGGATGCGTTTCATTCGTGTGTCCGCCACGAAAAAAAGGATCCTAATTGACGTCGACGGACAAGGCGTGTCCCGGTACAGGAATCCTATAGATTGCATTGCATTGACTATTTTACGACTTGAGTCAAAAACAATGACCCTGCTGGTGGTGCTACAGGAAAAGTCAGAGGTTCACCAAAATCATTAGGATTCATCCTCTGAGGTCCATGAATATCGTGCTAAATTTCAATCCATCCAAGAAAATGTCAGCCTAATGGTTTATTTCATGGCAGTTCATCCAATAATAGACCAAAGTGGTGACCGACTGAGCCACACAGCTGCTTTTAACGTCGCTAAAAAATCCATCCAACAAGTCTAAGCGTCACCTGACTCCACCTCTTCCTGCCGCTGCTCTTCTTCTGCAAAGAACAAAATAAGTAGGACGCACTTAGGACCTATAATCTGAATTTTTTAAATACAAAAAAACCCAATCGCAATGACAAGAAAGCTTATTAATGGATGTATAAATGCAAAACCCGTTGGACTATGGTTATGAAGTTAACACGAGGTGAAAGAGATGTTGAAGTGACGCGTGGGCTTCTGGTGTTGCTTTGAGTTTTAGACAATTCTGATGTTGGCAAGTAAAAATTGTGCCTGAGGATCAATTAAATCCACAGACGAGAAAACTTCATACACACTGACATCTTAGTACTTTGGCTGCAGGTGATGAATGTTGTGCATTTTAGAAAGTTTAAAGGACTACACCACCTACAAATGAGAGCATTTGTCAGACCTCAGGTGTAAAACCTCTGAGAGAGAAGCCGATGCTGAAGTTCATTAAAACCTGCATTATCTCTCCTGACCACCAGGGGGCGACTCCTCTGGTTGTATAGAAGTCAAAGCTTCATGTGTTAAAGCTGCATTCTCTCTCCTGACCACCAGGGGGCGACTTCTCTGGTTGTATAGAAGTCAAAGCTTCATGTGTTAAAGCTGCATTCTCTCTCCTGACCACCAGGGGCGACTCCTCTGGTTGTATAGAAGTCTATAGAAAATGACTCTACTTCTCTCTTGATTTATTCCCTCAGTAAACATTGTAAACATGAGTTTATGTCTCAATCTCTAGTTTCAAGTCTTCTTCAATACAGCATGATGTTCATTTAGTAAATTATGGTCCATTTAGAGTCAAAGAGACCATAAAGAGGGGATGCTTTAGGGGCGGGGCTACAGGGTGATTGACAGATCTCTACACTGCGTTAGGTCTGGGAGTTGTCAGTGTTCGGGGGTTCGGGTTTCTTGTGTTCATCCATATTTGTTCCTACGTTTACGCTGTAAAGCCAATGAGCATTTCCTCGTTGGCAGGGAACACATGGCTGGTGCTGTTTACAGAAATATTCATATATTGCTTGGAGTTGTTTGTTGCATATTAAATTAATTCAGACGGATTTGGACGCTCCGCTCTGTTTCAGGAAAGAGAACATCTTGAATTCTAGACGTTTTAATTCTACGTTTTCCTTCCCGACATCGGGCGCTCGTCTACTCGATGTTTCCCCTCTGACTTCCTCTTCTGCACTCAGTAATAACTAATAACCGCTCGCTGCTTTTCATCAGCCGTTAATACTTGAACTCTACCCGCAGCCTCTCCTGAGTTGAGACGTCAGACTCTCCTGATGCAGTCGGGTTCATGCAGGTTGCTCTTCCTCTGCGTGGAATCACTTCATATTAATACACGTTTTTTAAGCCTTGATGGCTCCTGGTCCTTCTGGTCCTTCTGGTCCTTCTGGTCCGTGGTCCGATCCGTTCCCTCTGCATTACGGCTAACGGACTGTTGGTTGTATAATTCCTCCTAAATGATGGGAGTCGTTACGTAAATACCTTTTCTACAAAGAAACAAACAAAGACATTTCAGTGGCGTTCAGACCGAGCCGCTACATTCCTCTGCTGCAGCGAACGCCGTCAATCTCCATCTGCAGCAAAGGGCTGCAACTAATAACCCAATTATTCTCCTAAATGATTCGTCCCGTTTGAGGTCAGCGTCGATCTGTCGGAGATATCTGGACGACTCTCGCATGGATCGCCATCATATTTTTAAATAATATGTTTACATTCGTGTTCCTCTCGGGAGGAATTCCTGGTGATCCTCAGACTTTATCTCAACAAATCTTCTGTTCGTCCAACAACTCATCCCATCCCCATCAGCCTCACTGTACTTTGTGTTTAGGCCAATCAGAAGAAGCCAGCGTGCTAACGTTGCGTGCTAACGTTGAGATGGTGAACTATACCTCATTTCTGTGAGCGTTTAAGTTCAGCTGCTTGTATGTTGCTGTTAGACGGAGAGGGAACAGACAGAGGCACACGAGGATGCAGAGATAAAAGGGAAACACACAATCGCATAGCGAGAGGTATGAATAAATTATAAGAACAATATTACCATAATAATGGCAGCAACAGCACAGAAAAATTGGGGATAAAAGAAAGT
This sequence comes from Ophiodon elongatus, assembly GCA_016806645.1. Lineage (NCBI taxonomy): Eukaryota > Metazoa > Chordata > Actinopteri > Perciformes > Hexagrammidae > Ophiodon > Ophiodon elongatus. Next base: position 107,752 of record JACSYO010002004.1, read on the forward strand.
TGTATATGTATATATTTATATAAATATAATATAAATACAATTTAAAAAAATAGTAATGCATTTAAAAAAAAACAATGACATCAAATAATAGAAATAAAGAATTCTTTAAATAAAGCAAGACAGGGAAGGGAACGGTACCATGAGCATGTTAGCATGCAAATGTTAGCATTGCAATTTATATAAAACCCACATAATCGTGAGGACGAATACAAACACCCGACTTTCACCCAGGAGACCGCCGCTCGTGTCCTGAGCCACTTCGGTAGTTACTTCAACCCAAAAGCATAAAATAAGATGTTCCTTATGGGGATATGTTGAAGTGAAGCCTCTCAGAGCTGGTGTCTCTCGCTGATTAATTATTTACGACCGCTTCCTTCACAAGTTCAAGCCGAGGTGACGTCTCCCAGATCGCTCGCCTGGACCGACCAACGGTCAGAAACACCGACGTATTCACTGGATCAGAAGGAGACGTCTCTCATATCAGCTTATTGCAGAGGAATCGGTATCAACGTAATATATATTTCAGCCGATGAGAAAAAAGAAATGTCAGACGGTTACGTCAGAGAGATGATTTTAGAGAAACAGTGTCTTCAGTACTGTGGTTTATCCATCAGAACTCAGTATATATATTTAATAATCACATTTAAAGGATCCTAATGTTATGTGTTCATGTAAAAAAGAAATATCTGGCAATATGTTTCAGAAACGGCCTTAAAAATGTATATTCATTTAATGATTTTAAGTAATTTAATGACATCAAAGCGAGAATATAAGACGGTGAAACCAGAGAATGCTGAAAAAGATTCATTGATGATCAGAATTGTAAATCTTTTGTTAATTAATCAATCCATTGTCTAATTGGTGATCAAAACTCCATCTGAACTTCGGCAGATGCTCATTTAACGTCTTCAAAACCATAAACTGGGAATTTGATTTCCCCAGAGAAGCGAATGTCGTCCAAATGTTTCTCTGCAGATGAGAAAGTCTCCAATATTTACTTCTGCGTCACCGGCCAGAGGAACGAAACAGGAAACCTGCAGAGCTCTGGGGGAATGTGATGGATGTTTCACAGTTTCTGGCAGCTGTGAAAAGACTGTTTTCGAGGGGGCCGGACTCATCGAGAGGTTTCTCACACTAAATAGATACGGTTGCGGTCCACATCGAAGTAATGAGATATCGACTGCTTGGTTATTTTGAGGCGAAATTAACTTTAGGCGCCTCGCTCAAAGATACTTTCTTCTTCTCTCCACTGTGTTTTATTTAACACGTTTCATTTGGCTTCTCCTCCTTCCAGGTCATGGGCTACTGGTACTTTGGTTCCACCTGGTGCTCCTTCTACCTGGCTCTGGACGTCCTCTTCTGCACCTCCTCCATCGTCCACCTGTGCGCCATCAGCCTGGACCGCTACTGGTCCGTCACCAAGGCCGTGAGCTACAACCGCAAGCGGACGCCCAAGCGGATCAAAGCCATGATCAGCGTGGTGTGGCTCATCTCCATCGTCATCTCCTCGCCGCCGCTCCTCATGACGCAGCAGGAGGAGCCGGGGGCGGAGGCGGAGGGCGAGGACGCCCGGCGGCAGGAGTGTCTCCTCAACAACCAGACGTGGTACATCCTCTCCTCCTGCCTCGTGTCCTTCTTCGCCCCGGGCGTCATCATGATCCTCGTGTACTGCAAGATCTACCGCGTGGCCAAGCAGCGCGCCTCCACCGTGTTCGTGGCGAAGAACGTGGTGGAGCGGCAGCCGTCGCAGTCCGAGACCTGCTTCGAGGGCGACGCCAGGTCCTGCCAGAGAAAAGGGGCCGGCTTCGGGGGCGGATCCCAGTACGAGCTGGAGAGCCCGCGGCCCGCCACCCGCCACAGCTCCTCCAACGTGGACAGCAGCAGCAGCAGCCGGCGGAGAGGAGAGCTGGACGACATCGACCTGGAGGAGCGGAGCTGCGAAGCCGACTTAAAGGCGTCCTCCTCGTTTCCCTCGGCGCTCCGCTTCCCCAGGAGAGCCGGCGGAGGAGCGAAAGCGGAGGACGCGGAGGGAGCCTCCAACAGGTTGAAGCCTCCCCCGTCCTGCGCCTCCATATCGTGGGCGTCGTCCGAGAACTGCTCCCACCACTTCCTGCTGCCGTCCCCGGTGCCGCTCCGCAGTAGGCGGACGGCGCTGTCCAAGAACAAAGTGGCTCAGATGCGGGAGAAGCGCTTCACGTTTGTCCTGGCGGTGGTGATGGGGGTGTTTGTCCTCTGCTGGTTCCCCTTCTTCTTCACCTACAGTCTCCACGCGGTCTGCAGAGAGAGCTGCACGATCCCCGACTCGCTCCAACCTGTTCTTCTGGATCGGGTGAAGGAGGGCCTTCAAGAAGATCATATTCCAGACTCATAAGGGAACATAAGATGTCAGAGTGTGTGTGTATGTGTGTGTGAGAGTGTGTGTGAGAGAGTGTGTGAGAGTGTGTGTGAGAGTGTGTGAGAGTGAGTGATTGTGTGTGAGAGTGGCATCACACAGAAACAGACACAGTCAAATGCACAGTTTTAATCCTGTTTTCCACTGTGCTGTCATAGCGACATTAAAGGGCTTGCCACACAGCCTGCGTATTGATTTATTATTCAACTGCTCATTCATTTATGAAATAATCACATTCTATTCCAGTGCAAACAAGCCAGAGGAAGACGATTATGACACATGGATGCTACGCGTACAGGTGTCTCCGACTCCGCTTCCTTGATGCAATAACATTTCAACGTTACGAGGGTGACTTTTTGCCGGAGTTTGAATGTTAATTAGAGTAAAATGGCTGCAGGTCTGTGAACTATGTCCCCGCGGAGCGTCGAGATGTGAGGCTGGCAGACTGTAAACCTTTATACTGACAGCAGAGCAGATTTCGAAGGAAAAAGCTGCTTTGCTGTGCTTTAAAAAGAAATATGCAATGAGTTTTTAAAGGGGCAGTGTGTCGGATTTATTGGCATCCTGTGGTGAGGTTGCAGATTGCATCCAATTGAACACCCCTGCGCTCACCCCTCCATTTCCAACCGCGTCGGAGAACTACGGTGGCCTTTAAGTAACGTAAAGAAATGTGAAAGCCTCTCTTTCGAGTCAAGTCAGTGTTTGGTTTGTCCGTTCTGGGCTACTGTAGAAACATGGCGGTGCAACATAGCGGACTTCCTGCTGCGGCCTGATCCCCATGTCGGCTCATTCATAGCTAACAAAAAAAGTTATTTTTAGATTATTATATTCCATTTCTGACAATAAATCCCCCTTAATGCTGCACACTGTGCCTTTAAAAGGTGCAAGATCAGAGATTGGGAGAATTTCGATTGCCTCTCAACATGGCCGGCGCCTCACAGCTAACAAACAACGACAACAGTGCTGAAGGAGCTGCCAGCGTTTACCTGAGGGGGGCAGGAGGGCGTTTACCTGAGGGGTACAGGAGGGCGTTTACCTGAGGGGGGCAGGAGGGCGTTTACCTGAGGGGGACAGGAGGGCGTTTACCTGAGGGGGACAGGAGGGCGTTTACCTGAGGGGGACAGGAGGGCGTTTACCTGAGGGGTTCAGGAGGGCGTTTACCTGACGGGGGCAGGAGGGCGTTTACCTGAGGGGGGCAGGAGGGCGTTTACCTGAGGGGGACAGGAGGGCGTTTACCTGAGGGGGACAGGAGGGCGTTTACCTGAGGGGGACAGGAGGGCGTTTACCTGAGGGGGACAGGAGGGCGTTTACCTGAGGGGGGCAGGAGGGCGTTTACCTGAGGGGGGCAGGAGGGCGTTTACCTGAGGGGGACAGGAGGGCGTTTACCTGAGGGGGACAGGAGGGCGTTTACCTGAGGGGGACAGGAGGGCGTTTACCTGAGGGGGACAGGAGGGCGTTTACCTGAGGGGGTCAGGAGGGCGTTTACCTGAGGGGGGCAGGAGGGCGTTTACCTGAGGGGGGCAGGAGGGCGTTTACCTGAGGGGGACAGGAGGGCGTTTACCTGAGGGGGACAGGAGGGCGTTTCGAGGGCAGGAGGCGTTTAGGGGGCAGGAGGCGTTTACCTGAGGGGGACAGCGTTTACCTGAGGGGGGGAGGGCGTTTACAGGAGCGGGACAGGAGGGCGTTTACCTGAGGGGGGCAGGAGGGCGTTTACCTGAGGGGGGCAGGAGGGCGTTTACCTGAGGGGGGTTTCTAGGAGGGCAGGCGTTTACCTGAGGGGGGCAGGAGGGCGGGCGCTACACTTGCACGTCAACGCGGTCGGTTTGGGACGATGTTAGCGGCTCTAACCGGCGAGCGAGAGCAGTGCAGAGCGACCGCTGTTAGTTAACCAGTGGGGCCGCCGTTAGCTAACCAGTGGGGCCGCCGTTAGCTAACCAGTGGGGCCGCCGTTAGCTAACCAGTGGGGCGCGAGCGAACATGCACTAAACAACACGGCCGGTCCGACTATGTCGACAAAGCAAAGAAAAGCTCTGATAACGACACGCACACAGAACGACCTCATTCTCTGCTCAGATAGACGTTACTTCATATCTTTACAGATAACGTTCTTATATCTTTTTATGTTGTTTATCTTTGAGATATTGTTACTTCATATCTTTGAGTAACCGTTGTTACTTCATATCTTTACAGAGATAACAGTTGTTACTTCATATCTTTACAGATAACAGTTGTTACTTCATATCTTTACAGATAACCGTTGTTACTTCATATCTTTACAGATAACAGTTGTTACTTCATATCTTTACAGAGATAACCGTTGTTTGCTGCCAATTACGCTCTGAATGTCAAATACTTGCTCTTTTTTTGGCTTTCTGCGCCTCCGAGTATTTAAACACCAGCAGCACCCGAAGTTTAAACTTTAACTTGAAATAGACACGGAGAACGGAAAGCCCAATGAAAGTTACCATCTTTCCACACAGCATCAGTGTTCTGTTGACACTGCACAGCTCGGGGGCAAAGACATTAAAATTTCATGTGCAGCTTGCAGACGGCTGAGCCTCGCTGTACACGGAGGACAAAAGAGAAGGAGCTGAGGAGAGAGAGCCTCTGAATATATATAATAAACCACAGGCTCATACAACAATAGATAATTATTCTCTGAAGCTCAGGATGAAGTAACTGGACCGGCTGCTTCGGGGCTCAACGTCTTCACTGCGAAGAAAACCTGATCAGACCTGGAAATAACTGGACCCGACACTTCAATACGACAAATCATAAAAAACGTTATTGACTCAATCGCTTAATGCAGATTGGAGGAAAAACAAAATGTATTCAGTTGCTTTTCGTTTGGGACGATAATCCAGCAACGTTTGACTTTTTATCTCCACAAACGCAAAGCATGGATACGAGAAGGGGCGGCAACGGCCAAGGCCACAAGGGACGTTGCATCACTCTGGTTGCCATGCAACACGGAGTTTGACAACAACTCGGGAGTTGCGTAATTAACCATTTCACCTGAAGTACTATAGAGCATAATGCTGGCGATAAAACGGGATGAAGTGCGTTCACGCCAGAGGGCAGAAAGCTGTGATTCGCTGCCCTCTGGGGAGAGCTTCCTGAATGGCTGCCCTCCAAATCAGAAAACTCTCTGCACACCGACGCATCGCTGCATTCTGGTTATTTCTTTCGCCCACGTCTCTCAGGCAGGTTTTTAGCTTTTATAATGGACTCGGATCCAACACAGAAGAGGAGATGGTTAACATGATATGGAGGCCAAAATGAAAAGCGGCACGTGATCCTACAAAGAGGACTGTAACGCTGCGTCCACACCAGAAGCGAGTAGATTACGTACAAAGTCAGTGAACAGACGCCAATAACAAAAAATTCCGCCGGGCGGCGTGAAGTGAATAATTCGCGTGACGCTGAGTTGCGAAAGCCAATCAGCGTTGAGAAGCTCCGCTCGTCATCACTGACGTCCTGCCTGTTGAATCATAAACTATGGAGGAGAAGTTGATCGTCTGGAAGCGGCTTCATCCAGACGCAGTCCTGGAGAAGCTGTGGATATTATTATTATATGTTATATAATATTATGAACCCAGACACGAGGGCGTTTGATGTTCCGACATTTGTGGGACTTCCACAACATATTAACTATTTCCACGGAGATAAGCCACGCCCCCTCTCCGGCGGCACGTCTAGCGCGAAAAAGCGAAATAACCTCAAATAGTCGGGCGAGTAAACTCACGCGAAAATTCGAAACGCTTTTGGTGTGAACGCAGCATAAGAAGTGGACGTGATCACCGTCATGGTTTGGACTGTGGTTTCGAAGCCTCGGGTTTAGCTTTTGTCTGAGCTACAGCTAATGCTACAGCTAGCTTAGCATGGCGCCGCTAGTGTTTACGTCTCTTGCTGACGCACGCTTCCTTCTGCGCGGTGATACGGTTGCCCGGTACAGTTCGGTAGAAAGAAAATAGTCCCTTCCATGAAACTGCTCACGAGGTCTGTAGCTTATCCTGAGGAAACAGGTCATGATTTCTGGAAAGACGATGCGGTCGAGTTTTTCAAATGTATTTTTTTTGGGGCGCTTTGAGCTCCACAAGCTGATCGACATCTGGTCGCATTAAACTGGAGAGAAGGCCGACGTCTCTACAGCCGATATGTCAAAAACCAGGCAACTCACACCAAAACCATCTAGATTGATAAATAGCACTGCAGTTAAGAGGAAAAATATGTATTTTAGATTTTTGGGGTGAACTGCCCCTTTAAGTGGGACCTCTTGGTGGCTGTGTTTCCTCGTGTTGAACGGATGTTATCATTTAAATTGTAAGGAAACGTCTTGCAATTTATTTCTCTGCTCGTTCCTCTCTCCTGCTGCTTCACTTGGGAGCTCCTTTTTATAACCTCCCCATTTCCCTTCAGACCTGCTTTAAATGTGCAGGAGCCCACATGACCAGAATTTACATTTGCACTTGGAAAAGAAAATCTCTTACGAAAGCGTTCCTGGTTTGTCCTCTTCCACTCGATGCTGTAGACTTCCTGCAGCATCTCCACGGACTCTCAGATCAGTTGGAGCAGCCAGTTGATCAGAATTATTCATTCCAGAATAAATTCCAGCATCTGTTCTCCCTGGAATTGAAAAAGCAGAGGCAATTTGACTAATTGGCATCAGCTGCTGTCAATATGCATCAAAATGATGGACCGCTAAGTGGTCCGATAACATCCCATCATGGTTGCCGATTAGCTGTCGGTTCAGACGCTGCAGGACCGAAACCCGCTTACTGCGTACGTACTGTTGCATGCAGCGTGCATTGAATTGGGAGTTACTACTTCCTCAACATGGCACCTTGAACTTTGACCTTCTTTGTTTATCTGCTGTAAAGGATTGTGGGTCCGAATAAGCCAGAAAAGGCATGCTGGCTTGCAAAATGCAACCGGATGTGGTAGAACATGCTGGTATTTTTGGTATACTGCATTTGACATACAATGTATTGGGTCATACTTCGTCTATCGGGGGCGTGTTTACCGGATAAGTATCAGTGGTGAAAAGAGTACTCAGATCTTTTTAGGGACAGTTCACCCCACAATCAAAAACCCTTGAGCTGTTTCTCATTCTAGATTGTTTTGGAGATATCCGCCGTAGAGATGTCTGACTTCTCTCCAACATGATGGAACCATATGGCACTCGGCTGTTGGTGCTCAAAGCGCTAAAATAAAACTGACATTACTACAAACTACTGATTAAAATCCACAGACTTTGTTGTGAGGAGTTTAATGTAGGAACTGTTTTCTTCCTACCGAACTACACCTGCCAACAGTATAAACGGGCGTCCTGTCGTAAAACTACAGAGTAGAAATACTTTGTCACAAGTACACATCATGCATTCAAAGTTTTTTGCATCTAAATATACTTAAAATACTAAAATTATAACATGTAGAATAACATACATACTCTATTAATGCATTATAATTATTAACAAATCAATGCATTCATCACTTTAATGCAGCAGCTGGCAAATGCCATAACAATGGTCAGCATGCTAGCAATTAGCATTAGCTAAATGAAGAGTAACGGCAATTTTAAAAACAGCTGAATGTTAAAGCAACGTAGCCCGGTAGTTTATGTGGTGCTTGTTATGTTCTTCAACTGTAGCATGAAAGCATGGTGGAATCAGCTAACTAGACAGCAGTAATACTTTCCAATTGAATGCTTCATCCACACACTCCTGTCAACAGAAGAGAGAAGATGGTCGTGCTATGATTTAATTTAATGCACCGGTTTATGGAAAATGAGCCGGCGACAATGGATGTGACCGGGCGTCTCAGCCTTCCATCAAAGTCCTGCCCATGTTGACACTTTTCACGTTCTCATTTTTTTATTTCCAGAGGAGAGGCGCTTCAGCCAAACGTGGGGGTCTCGGTAACATTAAATTGTTCTGGCACTGAGACCGAAGACTACTTTATCATCCTGTCTCATCACCGGCTCTGCTTTCACATCTGTGACCCCAAAATAAACCCAGAGAGAAGCTCCGCCGTGCTCACCGTTAAGAAGCATCCGTGTCATGTCTCCTAACCTTGAGACTGTCATTGTTGAGCTCTTGTTTGAATTCATGCTGGCTATTTTAAATTCTGGCAGTTGCTTGGCGTGTTGGTTTCGGAGGCTCACTCCGGCCACACTGAGGAACACAATGGTTCTCCTCCTGCCAGGTTGGAACGGATACACAAAGTCCTGGACTCATCACATTTCACTACCGGCTGTCTCCGACGAAGCCCAAATTAGAATATGTTAATTCATTGTTCTCATAGAAAACAGAATAATTACAGTTTTACATGCCTAGTTAAATGTGTAGTGGGTGTAAGAATTGTTTAAAGAAGTATATTTCAAATCAAATGGCAACACAATCACACCGGTGTGCCTGACGTTCACAGACGTTATCAAACAACAGCCGTGTAAACCTGAACAGAGAATGAAGTCAAGCTTTGTTGTTGTACGCTGTGTTCGGGCCTTTTAATGTAAAAAGAAGTCCGATTGTATAGAAGTCAAAGCTTCATGTGTTAAAGCTGCATTCTCTCTCCTGACCACCAGGGGGCGACTCCTCTGGTTGTATAGAAGTCAAAGCTTCCTGTGTTAAAGCTGCATTCTCTCTCCTGACCACCAGGGGGCGACTCCTCTGGTTGTATAGAAGTCTATAGAAAATGACTCTACTTCTCTCTTGATTTATTCCCTCAGTAAACATTGTAAACATGAGTTTATGTCTCAATCTCTAGTTTCAAGTCTTCTTCAATACAGCATGATGTTCATTTAGTAAATTATGGTCCATTTAGAGTCAAACAGACCATAAAGCAGGGGATGCTTTTCTTAGAAGAGTTATTTCATTCATATTCCTGTTTACATGCTGAGGAGCAGAGCGTGTGCTGCCCTGTTGTGATGTCAGCCTGGTGATGACATCACATTGCTCCGAGCTGTTCTCAGTGCAGCGATCAAACAGCTGCCAATCTAGTGTCAAGCTGTTTGATCGATGAAGAAAAACGCCACAAAAACTTCCAGCTGTAATATTTTTTAATTGAAATTATTCATGAACGCTGCGTTCTGCGTTCAGATAGTCGTCCATAAAACCGTCCACCGAAACACGCGGTCGGACGTTAGTTCTCTTAGTTTCCTCGAGAGGGAGATGAAGGACTCGTCGGGGTGTGCGGAGCAGAAGGACGACGCTCGCGGCCTCGAATGCTTATTATAATTATTACACAGATACACAAACACATATTATACAGATTCATGAGCAAAGAGAGGAGCAGAGCTGTGAAGCTCCACGGAGCTTCAGCAAAGAAACACCAGCTCTCGGCTCTGAGCCTCACTCGTGGGAGGAAATAAAAGACGAGGGACGTTTCATAAAGAGGGATGATATTGTAAACTTAGAAACGGCATAAATGCACCGAGCAGGGGAGAACAGGAGGCACGGAGAATATTAATTCATGTTTTTGTTTGTGAATATAAAAACCTGATTCCTGCTCTCCAGATAGACGAGTTACGAGTCCCCAAAAAACCAAACGCACAAAGCTGAGGTCACGACACGGGGCTTCTGTTGCTCACGGACAAACACAACATGCGATCAGTCACAAAATATTCAAGCTTTTTTTGTTTTCTTTTACATTTTCAGTCACTCTCGTTGTTTGTCTCACTTTTTATTTTGGGGAATATCGTCCTCTTCCCATAATGCTTTGGGGCAAGTGTAATGTTGCAATGGGGTCAAGAGTTAGCTGCATGCTACAACTTCATTCCTGGCATCATTAAAAGTGATTATTAATTATCTATTATCTATCCATCTATTGCAATGAACCCACAGTTGTACGAAAAACCATCATTGAATAACTTTGACACGGAGGAAACCTTAAAAACGTGATGATTCTTCTTCGTCTGAGGACGTTTACTTTATGGACACCGAAGATAATAATTACATCCTCAGCAAGCCTAAGTTACCCTGAATCTTAAAATATGTGCATCATGTCGGAGGAGTGACTGAGAAGATAAGAGCTTTAAAATACCATAATTAATCAATTAGCCTCTAAATGATACGAAGACGTCTGCTGCAATTTGAACATATCAATTAAAAGTGCTCTTAATGCTGATTTAAATACATATTTACGTGGGCCTACTTTTTGTTTATCATGAAATAGATAGTGTCATTATAAATAGGCCTCATGTGTAAATTTGAACAACGACTACGTTGTAGTCCGTTAAGAATAGAAGTCAAATCAAAATTTATGGAGGAACATTTTGGAGAAAAAGAATCAGTCAACTCTAGTTAGATAACTAATAATAAGTATAAGTTAAACTATGATGAGGCCCGAGCCTCGGTTTCTTTTCCTTCCACAGACGATGATGATGATGATGATGATGATGATGATGAACACACGGCTGACTCTTACACTCAGAGGCTCCGGAGGGATGAAGAGGCTCCGGCTCTCCTGCTCCGTCTGCAAAATAAGATTTTACATTTGAATGCAGCATGAACCGCAGTCGAAATGTGATTATGATATCTGCAAAGTTTCAGTGGTGGAAGAAGCATTCATGTCTTCTGCTTCAGTAAAATGAATACTACGGTGGTAGAAATACTGCAGGAAAAAAGTCCTGCATTCAAAATGTCACTTAAGTTCAAAAGTGTTGGCATGAAAATATACTGAAAGTACTAAAAAGTTAAATTACACATCATGCTGAATGTTTCAGAACAATGGGCCCGGAGCTAGTGTGGAAGGGCCTTTTTATAAGAGCCAGAATGTCTCATTTAATTTAATTATAAATGTCAATTATATCTAGGAGGAGGGCGGAGGAGGGTGGAGGAGGGTGGAGGAGGGCGGAGGAGAGTTTTATTTCACAGAGAAACCTGGTTTCTGATTCCAGTCCTTTGTGTTTGAACACCAGACGTCAGATCTCCGGCGTGTTCGACAGCCTGGAGGCGACAAAAGGTGAAGAAGTGAGTTGTTGGTATTCGTGTCAGACGTCTGGAGTCTGATGTCGAGATAAAAAGAGAGACGACACTCAAGGAGACGAGGACCCAAAACAAAAACTCTTTGTAGGCGACGGCATTTCTGCCTGTTAGTGTCTGTCAGCTCTTGTCTTCTGATCCCTCTCCTCTCCTCTCCTCTCTGTCTCCTCTCCTCTCTGTCTCCTCTCCTCTCTGTCTCCTCTCCTCTCTGTCTCCTCTCCTCTCTGTCTCCTCCCCTCTCTGTCTCCTCTCCCCTCTCTGTCTCCTCTCTTCTCTCCTCTCTGTCTCCTCTCCTCCTCTCCTCTCTTCTCTCTCCTCTCCGTCTCCTCTCCGTGTCCTCGTCTCCTCTCTGTCTCCTCTCCGTGTCCTCTCGGTCTCCTCTCCGTGTCCTCGTCTCCTCTCCGTGTCCTCTCGGTCTCCTCTCCTCTCTGTCTCCTCTCCGTGTCCTCTCTGGCTTCTGATCCGTCTCCTCTCCTCTCTGTCCTCTCCTCACCTCTCCTCTCCTCTTCGTCTCCTCGTCTCCTCTCCATGTCTTCTGAGCCGTCTCCTCTCCATGTCCTCTCGGTCTCCTCCACGTGTCCTCGTCTCCTCTCCGTGTCCTCGTCTTCTCTCCGTGTCCTCGTGTCCTCTCCTCTCCGTGTCCTTTCCGTCTCCTCTCCGTGTCTTCTGATCCGTCTCTTCTCCGTCTCCTTTCCGTGTCCTCGTCTCCTCTCCGTGTCCTCTCCTCTCCGTGTCGTGTCCTTCCTTTCTCTCCGTGTCTTCTGTCCGTCTCCTCTCCGTCTCCTCGTGTCCTCGTGTCCTCTCCGTGTCCTCTCCTCTCCGTGTCGTCTCCTCTCCGTGTCCTCTCCTCGCCGTGTCCTTTCCGTCTCCTCTCCGTGTCCTCGTCTCCTCTCCGTGTCCTCGTCTTCTTGTCTTCTCGTGTCCTCTCCTCTCCTTTCTGTTATTTCCTTCCTTTTATCTCTTAACTGGCCACCATAAATAATAAAAGATGGCACACGTTCTCTATCTGCAATCGCTTATTATTTGTTTGGAGAATGAATAGCAGGAGTTTTTTTTCTTTTTATTATTTTTTATTTCCCCCGTGTCCCACAATGCAGTCAATAATTTGACTTTGTCCCAAGGACACGGAGCGTTTCCTCATATTGTCGGATGGTGACAGGTTGCGGTTTTCCGCCTAAATCGAGGAGACAAGTAAGACGGCGAGCACTTTGAAAATCACATAACCCAGATTATCAAAGAAACCCCGTCCCAGTTATTCCTCCCTTCGAGCCTCAGAGCTGGAAGGGGAACTGTTTGCGGAGGAGGAAGACTCCAGACACGTATTATTGATGTTGCTAAGTGGCAACACACACACAAAAAATATAATCTAATCTGAATACTTTTGCTTTACTTCAAAATCCAAAATTTAAAGCATTACATACATACTTTATCCTAAAGTATGTACTAAGTATGTACTAAGTATGTACTAAGTATGTACTAAGCCACACTGCAGAGGAATTTAACTCACTTTAGTTAAAACGTCTCATATCCGTCGTGTTGGGGGTTTGAATCTGTTCTGGAAACTGAAGAATAAACAAAACACTGGAACTTAATATCAGACGATACTTATTTGATTGGAGATATTCCGGTTCAGCCTCGTCTCTTTGAGGTCTCCTCTCATTAATCCCTCACATCGTCTCGCCGTCAGCTCCTCGTCTCCTCTGTCTTAACGTCCTTGACTCGCTTACGTAGAAGAATGAATTCCTCAGATCCGATCAGGCTGTTTGTGTTAATGAGCTTTTGTTACCCAGACGATGCACATGTGCCCCCGATGGAGGTCTTTTGTTGGGTTTCTCTGCCGGCCGGCTGAGAGGCATCGTGTCTCCGTCTGAAGGACGATGCAAAATACGATTTGAGACGGAGACGCACTCTTTAAATTTCATCTTAATCAGATTTGAAAACCACAAATAAATATGATGCAAATGTGATGTGCATACATCAGAGAATCACAGAAACATCAATATGACTGCAGAACGTAAACACTGCCAACTCATGAAGGGCTGAAGGAAAAACAAATGGCTGATCAATGTTACATAGAAGTGATACAGAAGTTATTTTAGCTCATTTTTATGTTTCTGACTTTTTGGATTCTATATTTCTCACGTTTTCTTACCTTCTCACGCATTTAAATGAGTTTTTATTGCAAATGCAAACAGCTGACCAATGAAGAGACAAACAGACGTTGTTTATTTATCCATATTTTAGTAAAAATAGTACAGTTTGGAACATTCAGTGGATTAGGGTTCGGTGATACATATCATATATAAATTAAAAAAATGTTGCCACACAAGCGGAAAACATCTTTTCCTCATCGCTCATGATTATTTATCCCCATTTTTCAGGTATGTTATATTTCCAAACATGTCATACGTTTCACGAGAATGTCGTCGTTACATTTTGGGTGCTTTAGAGTTGAGTTGAGCAGTATATTTTACACAGATAATAATATCTAGTCATAATAGTTATTTTTTGAATAATAGCTTTTAGGCGCTGTGAGTGAGTTCTGAAGAGTTTTATGTGAAAGTACTGAGATTGAGCTATTTAGTGCTTGATGGTAAAATTAGAGAAAGTGAGAAATATCTCCGGTAATATTAGAGTACAGTTTTAATGTGAACAAAGTCTCTCCTCTCCTGTGGATCTCTTCCTGGCAATTATTGTATTTTTGTAACAAACTGATTGCAGTAAAGTTCTTGCTGAGGAAAAAGCGTCACGGCACTCGTGATTATCTGTCCCCATTCTTTCAGATAATAAAACTGTTGTTCATATAAAGACTCAGAGGAGAAACGTCTACATAAAGACTCAGAGGAGAAACGTCTACATAAAGACTCAGAGGAGAAACGTCTACATAAAGACTCAGAGGAGTAACGTCTACATAAAGACTCGTCTACATAAAGACTCAGAGGAGAAACGTCTACATAAAGACTCAGAGGAGAAACGTCTACATAAAGACTCAGAGGAGAAACGTCTACATAAAGACTCAGAGGAGTAACGTCTACATAAAGACTCGTCTACATAAAGACTCAGAGGAGTAACGTCTACATAAAGACTCAGAGGAGTAACGTCTACATAAAGACTCAGAGGAGAAACGTCTACATAAAGACTCAGAGGAGTAACGTCTACATAAAGACTCAGAGGACTAACGTCTACATAAAGACTCAGAGGAGAAACGTCTACATAAAGACTCAGAGGAGTAACGTCTACATAAAGACTCAGAGGACTAACGTCTACATAAAGACTCAGAGGAGAAACGTCTACATAAAGACTCAGAGGAGTAACGTCTACATAAAGACTCAGAGGACTAACGTCTACATAAAGACTCAGAGGAGAAACGTCTACATAAAGACTCAGAGGAGTAACGTCTACATAAAGACTCAGAGGACTAACGTCTACATAAAGACTCAGAGGAGAAACGTCTACATAAAGACTCAGAGGAGTAACGTCTACATAAAGACTCAGAGGACTAACGTCTACATAAAGACTCAGAGGAGAAACGTCTACATAAAGACTCAGAGGAGTAACGTCTACATAAAGACTCAGAGGACTAACGTCTACATAAAGACTCAGAGGAGAAACGTCTACATAAAGACTCAGAGGAGTAACGTCTACATAAAGACTCAGAGGACTAACGTCTACATAAAGACTCAGAGGAGAAACGTCTACATAAAGACTCGAGGAGAAACGTCTACATAAAGACTCAGAGGAGAAACGTCTACATAAAGACTCAAGGAGAACGTCTACATAAAGACTCAGAGGAGAAACGTCTACATAAAGACTCGAGGAGAACGTCTACATAAAGACTCAGAGGAGGAGGAGAACGTCTAACGTCTACATAAAGACTCAGAGGAGAAACGTCTACATAAAGACTCGAGGAGAAACGTCTACATAAAGACTCAGAGGAGAAACGTCTACATAAAGACTCAAAGGAGAAACGTCTACATAAAGACTCAGAGGAGAAACGTCTACATAAAGACTCGGAGGAGAAACGTCTACATAAAGACTCAGAGGAGAAACGTCTCCCTGAGCAGGGAAACATTCCTTCTTTAAAAAGGTAGTTTGTGATTTCAAAGATATTCTGATCCTCTGAACAACTCCATCTCCCTCACTGCTCGTCAGCCCGAGTACGTCCACGCTTCATTAATAATGTAATAATAATAATAAGGTAATGTGTGATTTCGGAGGGTTGTGTCCCACATTGAACCGCCTTTAATATGTGACCACATCACACAGGAGTCAGAACTTCAGATTTGATCATGTGAAAATGCCAAAGGGCCAACAGTCCCTGACATTATTTTAAACAATAAAAGTTGCCTATAAATACATTGTTATTTAATAATTAAATGTTTTCAATGACAGCAAATAGCAATGTAACGAAATGTTAAGCATTCAGGTGTGAACAAATCTCAACAACTATTCTGCCTTTCTTTCAAAGAACAAGCTAATTACCTAGAAACTTATAAATATTTTCACCTCAAGACAATCTGAAATATGACTTAGTAAGAGTAATGAAAAGTTGTCTGACATTTAAGTTCACCACACATGAAACTTGGTCTTTTATCAAAGATCATTCAGAAAGTAGTCTTTTGTGTTACATCTACAGTTACATAACTCAAACCATTTAAGAGTTTAAAGTAAGTGCCATAGTGCTTTTATGTATCAGTGGCTTTTCAGCGTTAATACTGACGGATGTTCCCATTTTTAAAAGAGCGTACTCGTCAACTTTCTACACTTCAAAACCCTCAGAAACCAGAGCGGTGATGGGAGTCACTTAGTCCTGATCTCACGCGGTTCTGGTTAAAGTTCATAACAGAGAATATCTGCTCACACAAGCTCAGAATTTGCTTTGCAAATGTTCGCATTTCTGGAAACCTGCCTTCATCCAGCTGCCGGTAAAAAATGCACGAGAGAGAGATGCTGCAGGTGAGGTGGAGCATCGGTGAGATGGAGCATCGGTGAGGTGGAGCATCGGTGAGATGGAGCATCGTCAGGGTCGACGCTGAAGGGAGAAGAGAAGAGCAACATGTCCTCTTCGTTCCTCTTCGTCTGGACACCGACGTCGCCCCGTGGAAAACTGATGCCCGTGGCCTCCTGCAGAGCTCCGCTTGTGACAAGTGTCTCTGGGAGAGTTGCAGCGTGGTTCCAAAGGCCTTGATGTGTATATATATAGTTGCATATAATAGCATACAGTTGGCTCACTGGATGCTTTGTTATGTCAACCAAAAAAAGCCAAGTCTGCCGCCCCATCCAGCGTCTGACAGTTGTTGCATCGGTTTGTCACTTTTCAGCCCAAAAATGTCCAATTTCCCTTCTAAGAGAGAAAACTCCCCGACTGAGCCTCCTCACATCGTGGTGATCCATCACATCTCCATATTCATATTCAGCCTGGATGTGGAGCAGGAGACTGAAACTGGCGGTGGTACAGGTACAGGGCTTTAAGTGCCTTCACCACCGGTTTCATAACTGATCAAATGTGAGATGTTTAGCCCAGAGAACCTGCTGATGAATGATGCAATGAAGTTTAATAGCATCGCCTCCTTCTTCGCCAACTTTTTTGCAGATCAGTGTGAATAACCCGCTTCTTTCCCCAGTCACAGCCATTAGTACCAAGCCACTGACTTTACTCCACGGGAGTTTCATATCAACAGCTGAGCAATGTGAGAAAACTGAGCCTTAAATCGCTCCTAGCGATGATCAGTGTGAATTACAATTTGTTTACTTGAAGAATATTTAAAACCAAATCGAAACCTACTGGATGTGTCGTACAACAATAGTGCCTTGTGGTATATTCATATAAAGTAACAAAACGAAGACCATGAACTCATGGTTCATGAACTCATGGTTCATGGACTCATGGTTCCATGGTTCCATAGACTCATGGTTCCATGGACTCATGGTTCATGGTTCTGCTGCTGCGTGGTCAAGTTATCTTGGAGTTGCTTCACGTTTCTAGCACGGTTGCTCTCTGATAGCTCGTCGTTAGCATTAGCATGTTTCGTGTCATAGGGTCAGCAGTCTCACGACTAACGAGTCAGACACAGTTGTTTCGGTTTCCGGTGAAGAAAATATTTTTAATCTGCACGTCTCCTGGAAGTGGCGGCCCTCGTTATCAACTTTCCTTTTTTTTTATTTGCAGTAGCCATGACAGTTGAAGGGTCAGAGCAAACTTCAAACCGACAGTTACAGAGCGGTGCTGCCACCAGAAAAAAAAACAAGAGGAATTGCATGTTGAATCTGTATGATTTATTCATTTTGTTGGACTGTGCCATAAATAATGCATTTTAAGACAGAAGGCGCGGGCCGTGTGAAATCTGACCTCGGGCCGTGATTTGCCCGCGGGCCGGACTTTAGACATGCGTAACAGAATAATGACTTCTTAACCAGTGCAGTCACATACGCTTTACTACAGAACATGCTCATCTTTTGTCCTCCCAACATTACACTCTGCAGATACAACACAGCAGCTCCCTGTGGGACAACGTGATGAGAGGACGAGAGGCTCTGCAGCACATCCTTCATCACGACAGTGAACTAGAGGAGGATGTGTCTGAGGATGAAGACCATCTTGAGGTTAATTCAGATTATAATGGTACTCATTATGAACCATCAGATGAGGAAAGTGGTATACTTGTTCCTCCAAGCGAGACATTCATCCTCACCCAATACACGTCAGCCATGACTGTCTGCCAAAAGTATAATAAAGACGGTGCCAGGCCTCACCAGGATGGCAGTGACTCGTCTCAGACATCAAGTCAGCTTTGAGCTGGTCATTCCAAACTCAATACAGAAAGTAATTTTAGAAATGACGTTTAAGGGAGACGTGGAAGGAGCTGGATGAAATGCATTTACATGCATATGTGGGTCTCCTTGTCCTTGCTGGGGTCTATAAAGAAAGAAAGAATGTTGTGCTCATGAACACTCTCCATAGAAATGCTGAAATCAGCACCAGAGAAGACAAGAAACCAAGCATGATGATTCTAGATTACAATGCCACAAAAAAGGGAGTGGACAATTTGGACAAAGTAACGCGGGTCCTACAGCACCAAGAGAACGACGGCACGCTGTACATGAGAAACAAACACGACAGGAGGGTTAATATGAAGTGTTTGTCACGGTTTGGGGTTTTAGGTGGTCACTTCCTGTCTTATTTTGAAAAGTTCCCTGTCTTGTGTTTCCCCAGGTCCCTTAACTTCCTGTCCTTGTGATTGTCTATTGAATCCTCCTGTGTCTGATCACCTGCACCTCCCCGTGTATTTCAGCCCTGTTTGTCTTGTGCCTCCTGGTCCGTTCGTCTGCTTTTCTTGGACTGTTTGCATCTTAGTGTTTCCCGTGTTTGGCTCGATCTTGTTCCCGTACCTGTTTTTCTCGATCCTGGTTCCTGTGTCTGGTTCGCCTAGTCGGTTCATTAAATTCCTTGTTTTGAACTCAACTACGTGCGTCCTCATGAGTCTGCATTCGGGTCATGCCGTCTTCGTTCCTCGTTTGTTCTGTTTTCCAGCTATTGGTTCCTCCTCAACGATGCTTCTTGGAGTTATTGTCTCGACCCAGGAAATAAGGCGAGTCACCCTCAGAATGTCCCCTTCAGTCGATAACTTGTGTACGGTACTACGCAACACTCTGGCCTCAAAGGGAACTTCATCTTACAGTTTGAAGATCCAGAATTTGGGAATGAGCTCTGCAGTTTGACGTCGAGGACCTACCAACGGAACGAGCCACGCTGAAACTTGTGTTCACGTTTTCTGAACCAGTTTGTGACTCTACGTTGGAGACTGAGCGTTGGTTCCCCGAGTAGTGCTGATTCAACAGAATGGTCGGATCCCTTCGTTGTTCCAGATTTCTCCCATGACGTTGAGTTTAAGCTGAAGGTAGCACAAGGATGGAACTGTGATCGTCCTCTCAAAGCTGACGAGCTGATATCATATCCAAAATCACTGCCTATCCAAGTAAAGACCGTTATGAAGGTGCAGCCAAAGCTCTTGTTGCAAAGCATCCTTGTGTCAGGGAGTCTGGTAAAGGATGGTACTGCTGTATTCAGCCTGAGATTCAAGATGGACGATCACCGTCAGAGGATGCCCTGAAGTTCTTGTAAATAAAAGAGAAGGAGGAGAGGGAAACAGCGAGCCAGTCAAGAGGTCAAAACAGTGAGAGATCCGTTACTTCCCAGAAAACCTGAGGGACAAACTGCTGGTGAATCAGAGAAGGATCACGAGGCCATGTTTCTAGAAGTGCAGGAGAAAGATCCAGACTCACAGCTCCTGAAAGAGGAGAAATCATTGGTGATGAGCTTCTTCTCTGCAGCTATGGACAGATGGCTTATTATTTATCAGAGACGGGTAACTCAGCCAACTAGGTGAAGCATAGGAATCCTGTATTTTGTTACTTGAACATTGATGGAGTCAGAAAGCTTGTTCTCTCTTGCATAATCAATAATAATAATCAATCATATTTGGGATTTTATTCCCCTCCAGCTCCATGCTGCTCTGATGTTCCCTCACGCGTACACGTCTCTCTGTGTTTGGTCATCGGTCTGTTCCAGCTAAGAGCAGAGTTCAGTAGCATCATCACTAAAGACCTGCTGGACTCATTCCTGGATGGAGGACTTGGTGCCAAGTCTTCTAGAGCTCTACAGAGCAGGTGTTGCATCGAGCAGGAGACTGCGTCTGAGTGCTTTCTGCAGAGTCTGCAAGAGGAGGTATGTAAGAACCAAATATGTTACTCTGTATGTACATTAGGTGGCGCTGTTCTGAGGTCATGTGCTCAGGTATATAGTCAATTAGATCATTATCGACGTCAGGTGTTGGACCCGGAAGGGCAAAGGGTCTCGACCGCTTCATGGTACCAGTTTGTTTAGCTTCCACCAACCGAGGGTTGGCAGCAGGAGACTGGGCTCCTTTACGAGGTCTGTACTGTGGAGAAGGAACCGGAGAACAGCTGCCCTGCTCGGTCTTCCAGGCTCTTCCAGAGGATTCTTCCGACATCAATACGTGATGCAAGACACTGTATTTACACATTTACTACACTCAATCGTTGTAATGGTAATTAAATGTAATGGTAACATGTTTCATGTTCATCAGCGTTATTACCCTAAAGTCCTAAAACTCATTTCCAAAGACATTATGTAAAATAGGAAACCTTTTCAGCAGAGTCTCCTTCACCTTTTTGTTTTAGGGATAATAAACTCTAAACATTGAACTAGTACTATTTCCCTCTGAACATGATTGCATTCATAAGCTGTCTGTATACTATTGGTTGAGCTGGCAGCTGTACTGCAGCAGAGCTGGTGATACTAGAAGTAGCATGAGCATTGTATGAGAGCATTGGTGTTGTGATGACGACACCATGCCACAACCTTTAGTCCTCACTCGTGGGCTCAAACCTCTCAAACACACTGAACAGAGAGAGAAGAAAGTCTAACTCATAGGTTCAGTCTGGGAAAAGAAAAATACCTTTTATAGTCTAATAAAGTGGAATTTATGTTTTTAATTTGGAGATTTTATATCTTTTTATGTCTTCAGGGTGGAGAAACCCTTGACGTGATAATGAAGGGATACAGGTTGCACTGCTGATGGGACACGAAGGCATTCTGCATGATTCTCTTCCTGTGGAAGTCTTCATCGTGGCCTCCTGTCTGTCTGTCCACAACCCCACCTCCTGTCTGTCTGTCCACAACCCCACCTCCTGTCTGTCTGTCCACAACCCCACCTCCTGTCTGTCTGTCCACAACCCCACCCCCTGTCTGTCTGTCTGTCTGTCTGTCTGTCTGTCTGTCTGTCTGTCCACAACCCCACCTCCTGTCTGTCTGTCCACAACCCCACCTCCTGTCTGTCCACAACCCCACCTCCTGTCTGTCAGATTGCCTCCACTTGTATGTGGGAGAAATGTTGTAAACAGCTATTTGGGTGTTGAGATGTACTTAAACACAATGTTTAGGCCTGTGTTTCTTTTCTTCAAATAAATGTAATATTTATTTTTTCAACTGCACTATTTTTGTAATAAAACATAAAACATGTAACTCTGGGGCAGGTTGTCTCGGGGCAAATCACCACAAGTGATAACTTATAATAATCCGATGTAACACATGACGTTAGTTTGTTGAGGTGTAGGAGGACTGAACATCCACTTTGTTAAGTTTTGATTCACTTCCTGTTTGTCCCCACTGATCCAACTACCAGCGTCCTGTTCCTGGCTCTGAATGTGGCGTGCTGTACAGACACACACGTCTGCAGAGCTGCAGTTGAGCACTTTTCATTGTTTCATTCTAATAAACCTGTGGCACTTCAATACATTTGATTTGTTTTTTATTTATTCCAACTTCTGAGGGAAACACCAGGCAGCTGATAAACATTACTGCTGGTTAACTAATCCAAAAAGGGGCAGGCAGAGAATCTGTAGTCGAGAACAGCAGATATGGGATCGTACTCAGGAATAAAGCCGGCGAGCTCGGCAGCAACACACAAAACAACCAGGAACACGAGCAAGTAGAAGGACTTAAGTAGTGAAGCCTGATGAGGAGACGAGCTGCAGGTGAGGGGAGGAGGACCAGGTGAGGGGAACCAGAGCTGAGCATCGGAAATAACTTCTCTCTTGATTTATTCCCTCAGTAAACATTGTAAACATGAGTTTATGTCTCAATCTCTAGTTTCAAGTCTTCTTCAATACAGCATGATGTTCATTTAGTAAATTATGGTCCATTTAGAGTCAACAGACCATTCTATTATACATACATCCATACTACATAGTTCGTAGTCTAATGTGTTTAGAAACAAATCTCAGATTTTTATTACCTGGACTTAAACACTGATACATAATGATAGTATAAAACTATAGTTTATAGCCTCTTTAAAGATAAATGATGGATTACACACGAGGCGACAGATTACACTTAATGGGGAAAAGATGGTGGACAATAAAAAGGTGATTGTTGTTTGCAGGTCTGTGATGGGATGTGGACCCCGGAGTCCTGCACGCGGACCCCTGGAGTCCTGCATGTAAGTCTGAGGCTCCCCCCGTCTAAAGCCCCACTGAGGTGAGGAGCGTCAGGCGAACACGGCGGGCTGCGCGGCGCCTGCTGGATGTTTCTGACGTTAAGTGATGAAGTCGTCTCTGAAGTCCTTGTCGAGGCTGATCGCTGATTGATGGATGGACTCATCAACAGGCGGACAGCAGCAGAGGGACACAAAGTGCCTTTCAAATTTTCAAGCCTCTTTTTTTTCCCACAACAAAGCTCGACGGATAGCTTTCATTTTTTCCCCGTCTCCTATCCGTCAGGCTGTTTGTGCCTCGGAGTCTTCAGAATCCATTTCCTCACATAACACCAGAAATCAGTGGGAATGCGTCACTCAAACGACGCCAGGTTTAAAATATTGACGGTACAATCTGCGCTCCTCCGCTTGCTGCCTCTAAATGTCTATTTGAAACCATTTTAGGGGGAAATGATTGACAGCAAACACCCTCTTTCTTTATCTTTTATCTCATCTGCACCATCTACAGCACGGAGGTTACTTTGACACCAAAATCTGAATAATGCAGCAGGAACCTGCAGCCCGCCGTCAGCCCGCCTCCTCTCAGACCGATCCTCCACGCAGCCGCTTCAAAAGCTACAAAACGGAAAGGAAAGTAGATCTGTCAGAGAGAAAGTAGGTCAGAGGGACCAGTGCACACAGTCTGATGTTAACAAAGTGAAAGCAACATCAAATGATCCCTGAAGACTCCTCAACTATAGTCTGCTGTGAAAATGTGCAAAAATAACTTCAATCTGTGGGTAAAAATAAAGAAAATGACAAGAACAAGTCACCAGACTGGTCATACCTGACATACAGTTGAATCAGAACTCCTGACACCTGCATTGTCTGAATTAGAAGAAAGTATAGCAGCAGTGATGTTACTGCACTTCTCTCCATGGCAACGGCATTCAAAATGCTTTAAAATAATTATTTTCATCCATATCCTTCTGTAAAACTTGCGTTCATATACGAATAAATATGTAAATGGGGAAACTGCAGCCTGGGTTTTGTTCACTGGCCAACGCGTTCTCACTCCGTCACCTCAAACTACGGCGCTCCATGTTTCCCCGTTACACGCATACTGTCTCTTTTAAAAAGAAACTAAAGTACTTGTTTAGGCTTTGGAAAAGATAAGTGGTTTGGGGTTAGAATATGTTTGTTAAGAACTACGCTTGTTACGTAACTGGCGTTAGCAAAGAGCAGAAGCTTTTTAATGTTTTCATCTTCGAACTTTAACCCTCGTTTTCAGTTCATGAAAGTTAATTTAACATCTTGGTCACCAAAACATTGGTCCACCCTCTCGTGTCATTTCTGGTTGCAAGAAAAAACAAGATGGCGACGGCCAATTAAAACAAGATGGCGACGGCCAATTAAAAACAAGATGGGGACGGCCAATTAAAACAAGATGGCGACGGCTAAATAAAAACAAGATGGCGATGGCCAATTAAAAACAAGATGGGGACGGCCAATTAAAAACAAGATGGCGACGGCTAAATAAAAACAAGATGGCGATGGCCAATTAAAAACAAGATGGCGACGGCCAAATAAAAACAAGATGGGGACGGCCAATTAAAACCAAAAGAGCGGCGGACAAAATTTCTAACTCACGGCTTCGGTGTAGAAAATATTTTTTTTATTTTAGATATATTAATTTTATATTTAAGATTTAGAGATTAAAGGCACAGTGAAGACTTGAACACAAGTTATCGTCACGGAGACTTCCTTCTCTGATAAACAAATGGCTCAAGAGTCAGAAGGAAACACTGAATCTCCCCAAAAATATATGATTATTAAAATAAAAAACTAATATTACAGACAGAGAATTGTATTAAAAATTAACAGGAAATCTCATCTCTGGTGCAATATTCAATAAATATATAATCTGCTCAAAATTGATCCTAATCGCTCGTTGTACACAAACGTCCTGCAGTTATTGTGTTCCCTAAAGCATCAGTTATTATGAAGTGTTATTGTTATGCATTTAATATTATAGGAAATGTCCAAAAATCAGCGGTGGCTGGGAACCAACCACTGGTCTAGAAAGTCATTTTGTTTGTTTGATGGACAAAGAAAACAGATTATTACATCAGGGATAAAACCATGAACACATCTCAGACACGTGGATGAGATCAGGGAGTCTTTCTAGTGAGATCAGGACTCGGCTTTGAGTTGGTGGAAACTAAACTTAAAACCTTTAAAAAAGAGAGATAAAACAGTTTTTATGAACATTTTGTGGCTTTGCAGATGCCTTTTAAAAACCAGCGTTTTCTTCTGCTTCAGATTATCACTATCTGTGGTTATTATTTCACTCTTTGTGGGGATTCTGATGCAGCTCTGATGTTACATCATATTTGAAGGTTTTTTTTCTTCTTTTTTTAAAACTTATTATACCTTTCCTGTGTGAATACTTATTTATTATACCTTTACTGTGTGAATACTTATTTATTATACCTTTACTGTGTGAATACTTATTTATTATACCTTTACTGTGTGAATACTTATTTATTATACCTTTACTGTGTGAATACTTATTTATTATACCTTTACTGTGTGAATACTTATTTATTATACCTTTACTGTGTGAATATTTATTTATTATACCTTTACTGTGTGAATACTTTTTATTATTACTTTATAATACTTATTTATTTACTTTTACACATTTACTGTGTGAATACTTATTTATTATACCTTTACTGTGTGAATACTTATTTATTATACCTTTACTGTGTGAATACTTATTTATTATACCTTTACTGTGTGAATATTTATTTATTATACCTTTACTGTGTGAATACTTATTTATTCTACCTTTACTGTGTGAATACTTATTTATTCTACCTTTACTGTGTGAATACTTATTTATTCTACCTTTACTGTGTGAATACTTATTTATTATACCTTTACTGTGTGAATACTTATTTATTATACCTTTACTGTGTGAATATTTATTTATTATACCTTTACTGTGTGAATACTAATTTATTATACCTTTACTGTGTGAATACTTATTTATTGTACCTTTACTGTGTGAATACTTACTTACTATACTTGTTTTGATCTTTTACTTCTGTCTAGTGTTAGTTTGCACTATCCTCTGCTGTAATCCAGGAAACGTCCCCGCTGTGGGACTAATTAAAGATTATCTGATTTTATCCCATCTTTACCTCCACAGAATCTGAGCATGAACTAATGAACTAATGAACTATAATGAACTAATGAACTATAATGAACTATGATGAACTAATGAACTATAATGAACTAATGAACTATGTTAATGAACTAATGAACTAACGATTGAACCAGACGACGATTATAATACTTACTTATCCAGCGGAGAGTTGTTTTGATGGTTAGCAAAGGAAGAAAGGACGGAATTAAATCCTGCAATTTTCCCAGCATCAACGCACAATAACTCTCCTGCATCGATATAAAACTATTTTCAGAAGAGATCTTTTCCTCCAGCTCACCAACAGGAGCCAGATCTAATTAATTTGACATTTTAATCAATGAGAGATAAATACATATATATATAAAATCATTGATTTTATTTTTATATATATATATATATATATATATATATATATATGAAAATCATTGATTTTCATATATATATAGCAATTTACTGCTGTTCCTGTGCTTTTTAATTCTTATTTTGAATGATGAAATCTAAACATTTGAGATGATATTATTATACATTACAGTTCTGAACATTATCTTTATTTTTGAGTCAGACATCCTTTTTGTTTTTCCTCCCTCGTGATATATTTCTGGCCGCGTGACAGCCCACCACCGCTGATGTTTCCAGGAGAAACTCTGGCTGCCGGCCATCCTAAACCTCCACCTCCTCATCTGTCAGAGGTGGTGGGGGCTCTCCAACTAATTCTCAAACTGCCTGGTATAAAAATGGGGGAGGATGGCCGGAAGCGAGACAGATAAAATCCACCACCCCTCTCTTCCCCCCCGCCCAAAAAATAAATGATGGAAAATCAGCTCAATGGGATTAGAGAGCAGACGACGAGGCGGAAGCAGGGAAAGCGTGTCCTCGCTCTCGTATACGTAAACAGTTTGGAAAAGCTGAAACAACTCCGTGTTAAATGCACTCAGAGGCCCGCTGCCGGCACTCCACTCGGTTGCCGTGGAAACACATCCTCCAAAACTCGCATCCACAGGTTTTTTTCTGTTGCATTGATGTTGAGTAGCCGTGAAGATATGAGCAGATATTATTATATGATTTAATTAATGTGAAGAACATTTACATTCAACAGTCTCTCTATCTCTTTTATTTATATATATATATATATATATATATATATATATACACATACATACATAAAATAAAGTGCTTTATTGGCACGAGTTAAACAAAGACAGTATTGTGTCACGTAAAAGCCTTCACACCCAGGGGTGTGACGGAATCACGACACAATGCAAAACACTCACCTGCGAATATATTTTTATATTTTTTCAATATATACGGTTGAATTGTTCTGTTGCCTAACTTTTTTTTTTAAATCATAATTTTGTTGCCATTTCTATCTCATAAAGCACTTTGTAACCTTTGTTTTGAAAAGTCCTATATAAATAGTTTATTTTCATTATTATTATTATTGTAACGGGGTAAAGTAGGACCCAAGAGCAGTACGACGGACACCCGTGAGTCGTGGAAGAAGGCTTTATTTATTTGCAGAACACACAACAACACCATGGTGTTTTACTGGAGGGTCTGGCCGTGAGTGTGTGTGAAGCTGTGACTTAAATACTGAAAGGAGCGGGTGCAGTAGGGTGGGCAGGTGAGTGTGATGAGCTAACAGGGTGTGTGTGACTAGCAGGTGAGTGTGATGAGCTAACGAGGTGTGTGTGACTAGCAGGTGAGTGTGATGAGCTAACGAGGTGTGTGTGACTAACGAGGTGTGTGTGACTAGCAGGTGAGTGTAATGAGCTAACGAGGTGTGTGTGACTAACGAGGTGTGTGTGACTAACAGGGTAGTGTGATGAGCTAACGAGGTGTGTGTGACTAACGAGGTGTGTGTGACTAACAGGGTAGTGTGATGAGCTAACGAGGTGTGTGTGACTAACGAGGTGTGTGTGACTAACAGGGTAGTGTGATGAGCTAACGAGGTGTGTGTGACTAACGAGGTGTGTGTGACTAACAGGGTGTGTGATGAGCTAACGAGGTGTGTGTGACTAACGAGGTGTGTGTGACTAACAGGGTAGTGTGATGAGCTAACGAGGTGTGTGTGACTAACGAGGTGTGTGTGACTAACAGGGTAGTGTGATGAGCTAACGAGGTGTGTGTGACTAACGAGGTGTGTGTGACTAACAGGGTAGTGTGATGAGCTAACGAGGTGTGTGTGACTAACGAGGTGTGTGTGACTAACAGGGTAGTGTGATGAGCTAACGAGGTGTGTGTGACTAACGAGGTGTGTGTGACTAACAGGGTAGTGTGATGAGCTAACGAGGTGTGTGTGACTAACGAGGTGTGTGTGACTAACAGGGTAGTGTGATGAGCTAACGAGGTGTGTGTGACTAACGAGGTGTGTGTGACTAACAGGGTAGTGTGATGAGCTAACGAGGTGTGTGTGACTAACGAGGTGTGTGTGACTAGCAGGTGAGTGTGATGAGCTAACGAGGTGTGTGTGACTAGCAGAGTGCCAGGAGAGGAAAGGAAGCTGAACTGTGACAATTATGGTGTCTTTTTTTTTTTATATGTTCGTTCCACACATTGTGATCGGTCAATGCCTTTATTGGCGACGCTGAAGCTCAGAAAAATTTACCTCGTTCACGGAAAAATAAAAAAATATATTGACATGCAAATGAATTAATGAGAAAAAGATAGTTCATAAAATCAAGAAAATAGCAGTAAACAATGAACACTCTCTTTCTCTCTTTACATCTACATATGTAAAGATATATATATATATATATATATATATATATATATATATCACCTTTTCTTTCAGTTTGATTCAATTCAAATGTGGCTTTTATTGTCATGAAAGTTTAAAAAGCACAATTATGCCAAAACAGAATACAAAGTGTACACAACAATATGAATATGAATATTATGAATATAATATTAAACTAACCCTAACCTGCTCCCCTAAAATTATCATAATGAACATAAACAATAAACTCACTCAGAGGATTTCAACAACCAGCCATCGATGCTTTGATTGTATTTCAAGTCTTTTTCTTTAAGTGGATTCACCAAAGTAGGAATAACTCATATTATGTCCATAGACGGTGAACTGGTGTTAGCTCTCTGGACATCGAGGACAAAACATCCTGATGTTAGTGTCTCTCTCTCATCTATCTGTCTCTCTCTCTCTCTATCTGTCTCTCTCTCATCTATCTGTCTCTCTCTCTCTCTCATCTATCTGTCTCTCTCTCATCTATCTGTCTCTCTCTCTCTCTCTATCTGTCTCTCTCTCTCTTATCTATCTGGCTTTTATCTAAAACAGTAAATTCAACGGCAGCCAATTTCTTAAAACACTTTTGAGTAAAACCAGTTTGACATTCACATTCTGTCCTTGAGTTATTTTTAATTAGGGCACAACTTTGCCCTATTAAAAAAAAAAAGAAGAGAAAAGCTTAGCTCAATCCATTATAATACAATGAGAGAAATGCTGACGGTGCTGAGTCATTATTTCTTGGGGCAGAAACAGGAGGGGGCAGTTAATACCTATTGTTCAGGAGGTGAAGTGGGCAGGATTTCACAGTTGTTAATGTTTCTCCTCCTCGCTGTCTGGTGGGACGAGAGGGATTAGTCTGAAATTAAACACCTTTTCCTTGGCTTTCTTTTTTTTGGCTTCATCTTTTTTTTTTACTCTTTGCAGCAGTGAACACTTCAGCTTGCGATGGACATCCAGCGCTTGTTCTTATGGAGTTTGAATGCACTTTTTTATATAAATCGCTTCGGACAAAAACCCCGGGCTGGATTATCAACTGGCCGAGTTGGGCAACTTCCCCGAGACCCCAGACCCCGAATAGGTCTGAAACCCAACAGCAGCGCTCCACAGGTGTAGTTCACCTGCAGAACGTCACTGAACAGACCCAAAGCGGTTCTGCTCGCATGTTACCGAGTGAAGCTGCTGCAGTTGTGTTTTAATGGAGCGCACATGGTTGTTTTACGCGTCTGGCTTAAAACATTTGGAGCCAGATGCATAAAACTGACAGACATGCATAAACATTATTTTCGTCACATTTATAAAACCGTGTGAACGTCTGGTCTGATGTATGCGTGAGGTGACACGTTCACTGCACACTTTTCTTAACACCAGCTTTTGTGTGCGCCATGGCGGACAGTTAGCAGGTTTTTTTTGTGAGTGCCGACGCATCATTTATACATCTGGTCCTGATGTGCACACAGCATGCAACCCATCCAGTTATGAGTCTTAACCAGGCGGTAAAGACTCATAACTGAGTCTTTAACTTCCGGTTAAGAAGAGTGAAGCCAATGCAGAAGTTTCTTAAACTTGCATTCTCTCTACTGACCAGCAGGGGGCGACTCCTCTGGTTGAAAAAAGAAGTCTGGTTGTATAGAAGTTTACAGCTACCTTGTGATTGACGGGTCGCTACCCTATCAGAACCATTTACGGCGACGCCCAAATATGGTCACTTCCCTTCACTGGTTGCAAAAAAGCCAAGATAATCCAAGATGGTGACGACCAAACTCGAGGCTTCAAAACGGCAGTCCACAAAAAACACGGGTGACGTCACGGCTATGAGCACTTCTTTTATAAAGTCTATGGTCTTAACCCAAGTTTTGATCAAGAGTAGCAGCCAGTAGTTTCAGTTAATGACCATTGAAATAGAATAAAACAAACATACCCATTCAAATCAATGTACCAGGACGGTGGCGGCCATTTTTATGTGTACCGTTGTAGCGGGCTAACTTTAACCGACTCACGGGAAGTCGTGGACTCTCTGAAGTGAGGTTTTACAGTAACGAGCAGCGTTATAGTGACACTACGAAGCGTACAGAGTCAGAGTAAATTAACTTAATGCTTTATTCACACTCTTTGTCACAGCGTAGGAAAGCACGTCGCTATCAACAGATGAGTGAAAACTTTGTTCAGCCCTTTTTCCTGTAACCTGTGTAACATTAGAGCATGGTGGAATGAACACGCTAGCTAACTAAACAGTGGACAGCTGGCTAATTAGCTGGCTTGCTAATTCCACCATGCTTTGATGCTACAGTGGTTACAGAAAATGAGCCAAACACGTCTCCAGGGAAGGATAAGCTAGCTAGCTAGCTAACTAACAACAATTCCCTTCTTTTTTTTTTTTTTTACTAGTGAAATGACCTTGGCAAACAGTTGCATGTTGTTTCTACTCCTTTTCTATTTCCACGTACATGACAGAGAGCAGCATCAGCTCTCAGTAGTTTACGGTCTGTCTGCAGACGCCACTCAGGTGTGAAGTGTGTCGAGCGGTGGGTTTGTTTAACGGTGAAATGCAGCGATGGATGTCCGTCTGACAGACTTTCACAAGCACCCTGAGATGTCTTTCTCCTCGAAGGGGCCAGTCCAGCTGGCTCATCTCAGAGATAGTCTTTGTTAACAGATGCTGCTCTCACAAAGCTGAGCTGTTTAAATAAATACAGTTATATTTAGGCTCATCACTTAGCTTCATCCATTTTTAATAATACACACAGAAGAGAGCACGGTTTTCGTTGTTTACGTGTAACTTCAGGATACCTCATCACAGACTGTAGCTCAGCACCGTCGGCTGCCGACCTTGTTGTGATGTATTGATGTTGAAGAGCTCTGATACAGCGCTTTAAACTTCCTGCTTTTATACATTTATACTTGTCCTTCAGCTTGTTCTCGCTCTTATTGTTTCATGACTGCTGCCCCCATACTTTCTTATCTTATCTCATTCTTTCGTTCTTCCCTCTTCGCCAACTTGTCCAGCAATATTAATCTTTATCCTGCTGTCAGGTCGCAATCATTCTTACGTGACTTCGGAACATAGGAGTGTATAGAAGTGACGTCACCCATTAGAACATCATGCTGTATCGAAGAAGACTTGAAACTAGAGATTGAGACATAAACTCATGTTTACAATGTTTAATGAGGGAATAAATCAAGAGAGAAGTAGAGTCATTTTCTATAGACTTCTATACAACCAGAGGAGTCGCCCCCTGGTGGTCAGGAGAGAGAATGCAGCTTTAACACATGAAGCTTTGACTTCTATACAACCAGAGGAGTCGCCCCCTGGTGATCAGGAGAGAGAATGCAGCTTAACACATGAAGCTTTGACTCTATACAACCAGAGGAGTCGCCCCTGGTGGTCAGAGAGAGAATGCAGCTTTAACACATGAAGCTTTGACTTCTATACAACCAGAGGAGTCGCCCCCTGGTGGTCAGGAGAGAGAATGCAGCTTTAACACATGAAGCTTTGACTTCTATACGACCAGAGGAGTCGCCCCCTGGTGGTCAGGAGAGAGAATGCAAGTTTTAAGACACTTCCACATTGGCTTCACTCGGCAGAACCGGAGCTTGCCACCTGTTTAGAAATCACCAGAAGGAGGGATTTCACCTCTCTAAAGAGACGGAGCCGTCACTCTGCGCCACAACCTGCAACTGGGGCCCGAAACACTAACAAAAAACCTTTCGCGAGCTGAAAAGATTAGATTTCAGCATGTTTAAGTATTATTTTAGCACCCAATGTGAAACATGGGCCCGCTGAAGGGAAGGGGGGGCAACGGGAGAACCAGAACCAGGACTGAGAGGGCAGACCGTCAGACCCTGCTGCAGTACAATGAGAGGTTCTCTAAAGGGACCCTGGTGCTCAGAGACACTACCTCTTTAGTCCACAGGGGGCGCCAGAACCACCACCTGGTGCTCAGAGACACTACCTCTTTAGTCCACAGGGGGCGCCAGAACCACCACAAGAGGAAAGTTCCTTGTAGTAGCTTTAACTAACAGAACTATAGCTAGCCTAAAACTGACAAAATGTTTAATGCAGAAGTAACATTAGACATATGCCTCACATCCTATTGCTTGTATTCTCAAGTTTTGTGGTTCGGCAGCTTATAAAAACCTAGTTCTGTTTTTTTTATTATGTATTATTTTGGCAGTGCATCCCAACACAGAGCAGCTTTTAGGCATCTTTCTGTTGTTGGTTGACAAACAAAACCGTCAAGGACAAAGCGTCACGCAATACAAAATCAATGGAGAGCGATGAATTGTTTTCGCCTGCAGTGTGAGCAGCTATCTGTCTGTTCACAAACTTTTGTCTAAATACTGTATCAAACATAATCAAAGCTTAAAAACTACAGTGTGCAGATGCTTTTCCTGTTATTCTACATTACATTTCAGCTCCAGCTCTACCGTCAAGCCTTCGCCGGTAATCTTCATTTATTAGATTTAATGTCTACAGCCAACAGTAAAAATTTATTTTATTGACTTTATTTACCTCTTAAATCAAGACAAGTGAGTCCTTATGGGAGAGCTCTTGAGTCCTTGCTGTCAAACTCCCATCTTCCTACTGAGGGTAAATAATGACTGAACATTACATTACCGAGCAATCGCCTCATCACACCTTTGCTCTGTCTCCAGAATAATCTGACAGAATGATTACACCCGTGTTAATACAGCAGATATATTATTCTATCGCGAGCTGTCCGGGGTTGGGTCGGGTTGCATCAGTTAATCACGCCGGGAAATGAAGACGTTGGGAGACGCGGTTCCTTCCCTCGGTGTCGAGCATCGTGACTCCTGCTCGAGTGTTCAACGAGCTGCAGTCGTTCACAATGATTACAGGAAGAAAAAAAAACACATCCCACAGATTTCACGCTGAAAGATAAATCAGGAGTTGACAGCCAAAGCATTTATATTAATATTTTACTTGCAGATTCTTCTGATGCCACGATAGAGCTCTGGAGGGCCACGTTACAGGAGCTATTGTCTCTGGAAATAAAGGTCGATCGGCCGGATGGGCCGCCCAACACTTCCCCCGACTTGACCTTATTCTTGACCTCAAACGGGGCGCTGCTGCATCATTTTGTGATCTTTTTGTAATTTTGTTAAATAGAAAAAGCTCCTAAACTGAACTGTTTTATGCCGTACAGCCTAAACTATATTATTATCACCGTGTGTACAAATTATGCCAAAGCAGTTAGTTATGGAAAAGTACTGTTACATGTATTGCGCAATAGAGCGAGGTCGCAGCATGCTGACGTACTGAAACTGTGAGGACTCTGAAGGGACATCGTAGCGGACTCTTATCTCATGAGATAACTAGTTTTTATTATTATTCATATCGTGTGTTTAATGTGTAATTGCTTTCATTCAAAGTAAAATACTTTTTTTTACTTAAACTTCAAACCACTTTTCGGCTTTATTTTGTCGTCTGATTCCTCGTTGGGGCTCGGCCTTTAGTCGTGCGTCCCAAGAGGACGTTCTTCGGCCTGCACTCTCAACATCATCCTGTACTTGCCAAAAAAAAAAGTTATTAAGTTTTAACATGTTTTAAGGTGTGAGAGTAACCATTTAGATTCTCAATATGTGATCAGTTCATCCAAATGACGAGTATTTGGAAATAGAAGATGTTCTTGTAGCTGTGAGGAGCTGCTGGCTGGTCGGTGTACAAAAATCACATATTGACAGTGTTTTTGTAACTGTTGCCATTATATGTTGTATTATATATGTCTGATCTACATAATTCATATGATGCATTTACTTTTTCCGGAGACCAATGTCATAATTGAGAATATATTCAAGTTGCATTTGTTATTTACCCATTATTTAATTTAGTACAAAATGCATAGAGCTATTATTTTGAAGTCTCGCATGAGTAAGACTCACAACATGTATTTAATACTTCGGTGAAAGATGCATGCTCATCATGATGGACTTTAATTAGTTTTCTAAGGACGACAGAGGCCTGTTCCTCTGTTCGGAGCATGCATTGGAAAAGGTGTCTTTCTTTGGCTGGTCTGTATTTTACTTCGGTAAAATGCATTTCCACACGCTGCGCATGTTATTGTTTGTGTTAATCTGACGTGCTCTCTGCATCTTCTCGCTGTGTGAGTTTATGTTGCGTTTTCATGGTGGATTTGGAGGAAAGAAGCTTTAAAAAACCATCAGCGAGGAAGCCACTTGTGTCTGCCTGTGCTTCGAGGGAATTACAGTTTGTGAAATGACTCATTTCTGGAGGTTCAGACCCCCCTCGCACAGCGCTGGCCAACGGGCCGACATTCTGATTGGCTAAAAAAAGACCTATTTTAGTTTAATATAGACCTGCAGTGAATGTGTCTGTATAAATCTGGAGGGTTGAGTTTGGTTCTGGTCTCAGACGCCGAGTACCAAATATTTATTGAGTACAAGACGTCAAACTTTCGGAGTTTATGTTTATCAATTTTAAAATAACCTCCAATTAAGTTTTCTATCTTGCATGAAAGGTGCTAAAAAAAAGAAAGTTTATGTTTAAAAAAGAAAAAGATATATATTATTATTGTAGGAGCCATTAGTTCTGTCTGTGTATTATATGTGTGTGTGGAGCCTATCTCAGGTTGACCACGGGTGGCAGTGTGTATTAGTGTGGCAGGTAGTTTATATCTGGGGCACAGGTGCAACTGAGAGGTAATGATGCATGGGTGACGGGGAGATCGCACAGTTTTTACCGCAAACAAGACACACCAGAGGGAGACCAGGAAACTAATAGATGTCAAGCCAGTTGTCAGTTGTGAACTGTAATTAAACGTGAACCTCACCCAAAGATACGAACGGCCTGGAATCTCTTTGTTACAGCGAGTAAGGAACAGGATCTTCTCCCACACCCAGCCGAGTGGCTAGTCACGGAAATCAGTCACTACAATTATAACAGTAGAGCTAACTAGTTCCACCCGGTAGTACAGGAACATGCTGCTTCCTTAATTAACACGCCTCTTCCTCTTTTCATGAGCTGGTGAAGACGAGTGAGACGTGAAGCTTCAGTTCAAACGAGTCTCAACTAATCGGTTTTATTTTTATTTTAATCGCTGGTTCAAAATGAGAAGCATCTTTTGTCTAATATCAAAGACGTGAATGACGATGATGATTACAGCAAGATTACACGCACCTCGTTTAATTTGCAGTATTTATTTTTTGATAGACGAAGCGTAGTATGAGTCACATACCTGTCCTTCTGGAGGCATCGACTGTATATCGATGGCCGAAGAGCAAATCCTCTTTTTTGGGAATGCTAAAAAAAAATTTGGTTTTCTTGCAGAATGCTTTTTGTTGAAGATACCCAATACATAATACAAAATACAAAAAAGATATAAAAATATACAAAGTACAGACAGGAGGTTATTCCCACTTTTCCTTGATCCTTTTGCAGACAGGAGGTTTTGCAATTTGGCCATCGATATAATAAGTGGGTTTCACCATTGTATTTGTGGAGTGATGTTTTGAAGCCTCGAGTTCACGGTTTTGGTCGTCGCCATCTTGGCCTTTTTGCAACCAGTGAACGGAAGTGACCATATTTGAACGGCAGAAGACACGATTATCCGTCTCTGGTCACCTCGTGAACCGTAACTAACACCAGAGAGGCTGCAGCTCAAAACGTAACGTAACAGTGTGGAGTCTTTCTCCTCAGTCTCTCCGTTCAGTATATTAAAGGCAGAACAAACCAAAATAAAGCCACTAAAATCCATTTAATCCATTTTGACCATGAAAATAGAAGCAGGTTTAGAGAATGGATGGGTGCATGGAGATCTAATTTGATTGTTGTTTTCTCTGTTGCTTCTCAAAATGCACATCTTAATATTACTGACACACAAAGCAAAGCAATGAAAAGGACGCTGCTACTAAATACCTGCAACCTGATCTTAATTTTAATGTATTTTATTCATGAGATCGGCACCATAATGCCACAGCATCACGACTTCATATTTCATCATACATCAAGCCAGATGCCATTCCATTTAATGGAATTTTCAATTTAAGGCTATTTTTCAGGGCAGTAATGGACGCCGTCTGAGAAATCACAACCTCATTAGTTGGACACGTTATGCAGCTGAGAGCTCAAGAGGTTTACCGGCTGCTGGGCTCTGCATCACCTGCAAGCTCCGGCATTAAAATGACTGCGATGCCATCTGGAACCTGTCGAGCATGAGCCTCCGCCGTGTTTACACCCGTTTATGTTGTTGCCTTGCACCTTTTTTTATTTAACTCCACTTACTCAAGTTTTAACCAGTGAAATCCATCTGTTCCAGTGCAGCTTAAACAGCCTGCGTCAGGAAAACACTCAGTCAGTCCTGACGCGTCCTCTGGGAAATAAAACAACAACAACGTTCAGCCTGGTTTCTTGCAGTGCTGCAATGTGAGTATATTTACTCAAGCAATGTACTGAAGTACAAATTCAAGGCAATTTACTTGAGTATTTCCATATTATTATACAACTTTACACGGATACTCCACTAATAAATACTCAAACAATAAGCCACCAGAGGCCACAGTGATTTACAGTGATTTTAGAATTAAAGATTTACAACAAAACCCAACATTTTGTAATAATTTGTTAAAAGTATTCCACGGCTTCAAACGCAGCTCAGCCGGAGGTCATCAAGGACCGGAACTATCCGTTTTATTATGCACTTTATACTCCGTTACATTTATTTGATGACTTTAGAAATATCTACACACTTCTTGTGTTATTACTATTTCAACACGTCTTCAAATCCCACCAGACAATTAGTTGTTTTTTTATGTCTTTACTGTATTTTGTGTGTAAAATGTTTGTTTACAATGGTCTTTTCTTTTGGAAAATAGACCTATATTCTAATTGGTTATGTTCCGAAAAATGTATTTGGTTTGTTGTCGGAGAGAAAATTCAAATTATTTAGCTTTGACAACAGTTTGCACAATATGTGTGAATAATGTGTAATTATATCTGCATCTGTCAAATGTTTTAATGATTTTAATAAATGTCACCTCATTTTATGTTACTGTTTATTTTGTGACGATTTTAGTGAAATTTTAGGATCGACAAAAATTGCTTTTTAAGGATGATTTTAGAAAAAAAGTATAAACAACACACAGCATGTGTTAAATGTGCTAACACAAAATGTGTTGTCCTTAACTAGACACGCTAGTGTTTATAAATGAACACATGATTATTATAGTTCAGCTTACCTTCTCTCCTGCCACTCTCACCTGCTCCTTCTCCCTTCAGTATTTAAACCCCAGCCTCACACACACTCACGGTCAGATCGTTCTCTGCATTGTGACAGACTTTCCCGCGTTTACCCCCCGACTGGTTTCCCGGTGCCGACCCTGCCTGTTTGGACTTCCCGGCCTTGCCTCTGCCCGGTAAACCACCATAGCCTTCTGTCCCCGACCACGAGAATAACCTCTGCTCCCCCTGGTTTCTCCTGGTTTCTCTCCCTGGTTTCTCTCCCTGGTTTCTCTCTGGTTTCTCCTGTTTTTTCTCTCTGGTTTCTCCTGGTTTCTCCCTGGTTTATCCCTCTGGTTCTCCCTGGTTTATCCCTCTGGTTCTCCCTGGTTTCTCTCTCTGGTTTCTCTCTGGTTTCTCCTGGTTTCTCTCCCTGGTTTCTCTCTGGTTTCTCTCCCTGGTTTCTCTCTGGTTTCTCTCTGGTTTCTCCTGGTTTCTCCTGGTTTCTCTCTCTGGTTTCTCTCCCTGGTTTCTCTCTGGTTTCTCCCTGGTTTCTCCTGGTTTCTCCCCTGACGGCTTGGCGTTCCACCGAGACTGTTTGTCTGTTGCGTTTTCTGGCTGGAATAAAGCTTTGTTCTACTATTCCGTGTGTCCGCCGTACTGCTTCTGGGTCCTTACCACACCCGTGACAATGATGTGTTATTTTGAACACATCTGGTTTGACAGCTTACTTTGCAGATTTAGATAATGAATACAAAATATAGTCAATAGATCAGTATTATAATTAAAATCAATAATGATACCATTTTTTCTTTCCCAATATTAATTTTGATACCTGAATTTGTGTATCGTATACTATAACCCTGCATGTATGTGGTGCAAACAAATACATATAATGAATGCCAAGTTTCTTTTATCTTGTTATTATCTTGTTTATTTTCTAGTTACCATATACTTTGTATAAGAAGATGGGTTTGTCACCGTGACGTCACCCATTTATTTGCAGAACACTGTTTTGAAGTCTTGATTTGGCATTTTGGCCATCTCCATTTTGTTTTTTGGCCGTCGCCATCTTGGCTTTTTGCAACCAGAAGTGACACTAGAGGGCGGAGTTAAGTACGACCTTGTAGCTCCGCTCTAAAGCATCCCCTGCTTTATGGTCTGTTTGACTCTGAATGGACCATAACTTACTAAATGAACATCATGCTGTATTGAAGAAGACTTGAAACTAGAGATTGAGACATAAACTCATGTTTACAATGTTTACTGAGGGAATAAATCAAGAGAGAAGTAGAGTCATTTTATATAGACTTCTATACAACCAGAGGAGTCGCCCCCTGGTGGTCAGGAGAGAGAATGCAGCTTTAACACATGAAGCTTTGACTTCTATACAACCAGAGGAGTCGCCCCCCTGGTGGTCAGGAGAGAGAATGCAGCTTTAACACATGAAGCTTTGACTTCTATACAACCAGAGGAGTCGCCCCCTACTTCAGTAAAAGGTCTGAGTACTTCTTCACCACTGAATGTAACAGAGACTTACATCATCCCCGGCTACCATGAATATTTATACCACGTCGGAGGCTTTGATGAGCGGACTGAGATGCCATCATCGTCTTTAAATACTCACCTGGATCAGAATCTGGTCAATTATAGTTTCTCAGGTTCGGCGTGTTAAAAGTTTTTTTTTTACTTTCTGGAGTTCTGGATAGTTTTCACACACACACACACACACACACACACACACACACACACACACACACACACACACACACACTGACTGATTTGGACTGGAAAAAGGATTTGATGTGAACAAGGATTCCTGTTCACTTGGTCGCCATGGAAACAAGATGTGGAGCGTCTACCTATCCGTCTGCAGCAGTGTGTGTGTGTCTGCATGTTTATGTGGCGTCTCGTTGATTCTATGTGTTGTACTGCCTGTCTGCCTGCCTGTCTGTCTGTCTGCCTGTCTCTCTGTCTTTCTTTCGGCCTGCCAATCACTTCTAAATATATCATCTCTTTGCATTTTAATGAATCTGTCCGATCTGTGTGCTACGATGTTCAGTCCTGGTTCGCTGACCACGCGCCTGTCTGTCTGTCTGTCTCTCTGCCCGCCCGTCTCTCTCTCTCTGTCTGTCTGCCTGCCCGTCTCTCTCTCTCTCTGTCTGTCTGTCTCTCTGCCCGCCCGTCTGTCTCTCTGTCTCTCTGTCTGCTTGTCTGCCTGTCTGCCTGCCCGTCTCTCTCTCTGTCTCTCTCTCTCTCTGTCTGTCTGCCTGCCCGTCTCTCTCTCTGTCTGTCTGTCTGTCTGCCTGTCTCTCTCTCTCTCTGTCTGTCTGCCTGCCCGTCTCTCTCTCTCTCTGTCTGTCTGTCTGCCCGTCTCTCTCTCTCTCTCTCTGTCTGTCTGCTGTCTGTCTGCTGGTCTCTCTCTCTCTCTCTTCTGTCTGTCTGCTGCCCGTCTCTCTCTCTGTCTGTCTGTCTGTCTGCCGTCTCTCTCTCTGTCTCTCTCTCTCTGTCTGTCTGCCCGTCTTCTCTCTCTCTGTCTGTCTGTCTGTCTGCCTGTCTGTCTCATACTCTCCTGTCTGCGTCTCTTTGTGTGGCGGAGCTGAAGAGTTTTCACACTTCATTCAACACCTCCTGAGGAGACGACATCTGACACTTGAGATGAATTAAGTTAGAAAAATAGAACTTGTGTTGAAAAGCTGGAATTAGTTTTATTAAAGCAGTCGCTCGTCAGTCCGCCACATGTCTGGATTACAAGCTGTGATGTCTCACTCTGACGAGCAGTACTATGCCAAATTAAACAAAGATGATAATAATAACCAGAAGATGAAGAACTTTATTAATATAGCACCTTTGAGACAGAGTTTACAAAGAGCTTTGACAGACGAAGCAAAAGACAATATAACAGAAAGACGAACAAAAGCAAGATAACAAAAACATATAAAAGCAATAAAAGCAATAGAAAGACCTCACATAAAAGCAAGTCTATAAAACTAGGATTTAAGAAGAGATTTATTAAGTCTTATCTCCTCAAACAGATTCTTCTCTTCTTCTCTCTAAAGCTGAGGGGCCCCGATGGCAAAAGCAAAGTAATTTAAAGGAATGTTTCACCCTTAAAACAACCATTTATATATAAATAACTCACCGCGTGTTACCTGCAATTCTTCTAGAAAGTTTTGTTTGTCTCAGAGAATCAAAAAAACGCCCAGAAAACGGAGTAAATCCTTGATGAATTTGAAGTAGACGGCAAAACTGCATCAAAACATCGGTTTACAAACTCTCACACAACTTGATAATCCTTTGATGCTTCCAACAGGTGTTTTCAAAGTATCATCCCAGATAATATCTGACTATAAAGTGAATAATATCTTTCTGTCTGTCTGTTGCGTCAATTCAATTCAATGTGGCTTTATTGGCATGAAAGTAAAAAATAAATAAAATACAAACACAACATTTGCATTGTTATATAATAATGTTATAATATAATATAATAACATTTCAATTTATTACATTTCAATACACACATAATCAAAATAAGTGTTCTCTATTTCATTGAATGTTTTGATCGTCTGTCTGAGTATTTATTGTAATCCCTGGAGTTCTAGCCAATCAGAAGCGGAGTAAGAGGAGTAAGTCTTCACAAACTGTGTGTGGGGGGAATCCATCAAACTACCGGAAATAACAGGCTAATTGGCATGAAGATTAGAGGGAACTTTAACATTTTCAAAACCTCTTTTATTGCTAGTGTTCCACTAGTTAAGCTACTCAAGCAGTGACCGTATATAAGAAGTGGACGTAGTCATCGTGACAGCACCCATTGTTTTGGGGGGGATCCAGAAGCCATGTGCGACTACGGATAATATTATAATATATATATATATATATAATATATAATAATATTATGAACCCAAACACGAGGGCGTCTGATGTTCCCACGTTTGTGGGACTTCCACAACATGTACAAAGCAGAACTAGTGGTTATTTCTTCCAAGGGGATGGCAGAAAGAAACCATTTCCACGGCGATAAGCCACGCCCCCTCTCTCCGGTGGCGAGACTAGTGGGAAAAAGCGAAATAACCACAAATAGTCAGGCGAATAAACTCATGCGCTTTTGGTGTGAACGCACCTTTAGACTCATTAAT
Organism: Ophiodon elongatus; assembly: GCA_016806645.1. Lineage (NCBI taxonomy): Eukaryota > Metazoa > Chordata > Actinopteri > Perciformes > Hexagrammidae > Ophiodon > Ophiodon elongatus. The sequence continues at coordinate 149,408 of JACSYO010002004.1, forward strand.
GTAATAAATTCTAAATACGTGTTCTGTTGGGTTCAATCTGCCGCACGAGAGAAGCAAGATCCAAAAGCTACAAACTCACGTTAGCTGACTATTTTATCAATTACTAACAACGGTCCTCAGGCATCAGCTTTTAAAACATAATGAACCAACATGTTTTTATTTTTGAAACATCATGTAAGATCAGTGGTAGTTTTCTGACCCACTTTACATTCACTCCTTTGGGGACTCTGATGATGACGGTGAGGAGGAACGTCCTCTGATAACTCAAACGGATATGAGATTCAAATTGAAACCGTTCAATCATTTCACTTTTTAAAATGTTAATTGTTAATTGTATACCACATTACATGCAACACACACACACACACACACACACTGCCACATTGAAGCAAATAGGATTATTAGGTTTGCATTGCTGGAATTGTATTATTAAATGATTTCAAAGTCAGTTTCTTGTTCCTATTCTTGGCTCGTAGTCTGAGCTAGAATGTAAATATTCTTTTCTTCGCATCACCCTTCATTGCTGCATACAGTTAAAAAAGACTTGCTGTTTCCAAATTCTTAGTGAAATCTGTCTTCTAATGTTCTTTTTTATTTTACTTACAGCTGCAGAAGTTCATATTATGAGCTTACTGGAGTAATTCTGACCAACAAGCTGAACACAACTGACCAAGAAATGGAAATGACCCGGTACAGTTTCCATTTGGATCAATGGAGGAAGTGGAGGATTAAAGATCCCGCCAATTCTCAATTTAGTTTTATTAGGCATCTCGATCAAATTTTATTTTAGACAGTTGCGAGCAGTTTCATGTAGGAACTATTTTCTTTCAACCATAGTTCCTACATGAAACTGCTCAAAACCTCCTCTAGACACTCGCTAAAACAGACAAAAAATAAACAATTTAACTAAACATGCCGAGCCTACTCGTAGAAGCACAAATATCCAGAAGAAACGACCAAATCAGCAACTCGACCGGGCAAAATGGTCCATTATTCCATATCGATGGCCAAAGTGTAAAACCTCCTAACTGCAAAATGATCCAGGAAAAGTGGGAATAACCTCCTATATGCACTTTGTATATTTTTTGTATTTTGTATTATGTATTGGGAATCCTGAACAAATAGCATTCTGCAAGAAAACAAGTTTTTTTTTGTATTCTCAAAAAAGTGCATTTTTCAGAGAGGAGGTTTTTCTCTTTGGCCATCGATATTATATGTAATTAAATCTGGATATTTATACCCCGTTGACACAAAACGTGTTACGTGGAACAGCCTTGTCCCATGATGATGTTGGGAGGAGGATAAATTGGAAAAGAATCTTTCAGAAGACGTCACTCCTGCGTAAGTCATTGTGATATTCAATGAAAGCAATTCGAGGCCTTAGGTAATGTTCAAACTCACATTAGCATCTCGTGAGGAGCAGCCACCGTAATCAATTTGATTGCGACCGCTGCAACGACTCATTTATTCATAAATCACCCGAGAGCAGTACGCTCACCATGGGAACAGCAACTTTATAGACATTACTCCACTACAGTAGTAATTATAGATTTATGATATGTTAGTCTATAGATTAGCTCTGAATATAACGTACAACACCTTTGAATGTCAGACAGCAGACTGAAAGCCGCTGGGGGTCCATGAGTTTCTGTATGATCTGCTCGTGTGCATACAGATGCCGTCAGAAAGAATCTCGTCTCCCGTGCCGCCGCGGATGATGAGATTTTGAAGCATTCAATCAGTTGGTTCGACCTGGCAGCAGACGGGTGTTCAAGGAGGCGTGACAGTCGGCATCCCTCCTGAAGAAGCCTGGAAAGTTATGTTTGAAAAGTTTACATTTCTAAAAAATGAAGAAAATTTCCTTAAGACTTTTAAATGTGTTTTAAAATTCTAGTTTTTTTAAATGGATTTTCATTTCAGTAAAACCTATTCGATATATAGGCTGTAATGACCTTTTTTAAGATTATTTTTTGGGAGAGTTGGGATTAGAACCCAGGGAGATGCTTCTGTTTAAGAACATGGGGTGCATCTTTTGACCTCTCTTTCTTTTAGAAGATTTTATTGTTACTTGCAGAGTCCACTTTTGGATATAAATTGCAGACGGGGTGTTACACAAACTGCATTTATGTTCTCCAGCGTAACTGTAAATTTCAGGTCTGAATAAATTGAACATTTTATTATCATTAATAGTATTCATGTTTTTATAGAGAAATCTAGATGTTGGTCAGCTTGATTTTAGACATTTCTGTAGGTCATTTTGAGTAAGGGATCCGGAACAAGTCTGGGCCAAATCCAAATCGGATCCGGGTTGAATGGTTCGCTTCGTTTACGGGTTCAATATGGATCCGATACGTTCGGGTCTGGGCCAGATCAGGATCTTTGGTGCGTATCCGGTCCAGATCCGTCCCGCCGTGCAAGTGGACTACGATCAGTTCCAGACGGAGTCAGTTTGCTATCTGGGAATGTGCAGCTCTCAACAGAGATGATAAAGAATGGAGATGGTTCACTCGTTAGCAACTTCCAACTTAGCAGAGTATTAATACACTATGTGGTATTACTGCTTGTACTTAAGTAAAAGGTTACTTACTTAAAGAGTACTTCTTCTACTACTCTGATATTAATACAAACTATAGGAATATACGTTAGCCGATGTTCTGATATTAATACAAACTATAGGACTATACGTCAGCCGATGTTCTGATATTAATACAAACTATAGGACTATATGTTAGCCGATGTTCTGATATTTATACAACCCGAGGCTATACGTTAGCTGGTGTTCTGATATTCATACTAACTGAGGCTATACGTTAGCTGGTGTTCTGATATTCATACAAACCGAGGCTATAAGTAAGCAGTGTTTTTTTATTAATACAACTAAAGGGCTGTATGTTAGCCGACAATGAAGCTCAATGAATCAGCAACGACTTGTGCAGTTTGTTTCGTAACCTCTGAAAAGACAGTAGGCTGCTTTTAAAGTGACACCAGCTCCAAAACATCAGGTTTTCAGTGTCTCTGTAGAGATAACACCTCTGTACTCACAGCAGGAGACGGTTTGGTCCTCAACCAAAGACATGCTCAGTCGACTAACACTCATACCATTTTGATTTAATTGACAGATCTGTTAAACTTAATATCTTCACAGAGAATCAAATGACAGCACCAAGTAAAATATTGCTTTTACAAGAGATATGATCATACGTTGGTCCATTTATGTACATAATATGAAGTATAAATTATCTATGGTACCTCTGAAGTTTGAATGTGAAGGCATTAAAAGTTACTTTCCAAGGCTAACTGGTCGGATGCAGGCAGACGAGCTGCTGTTGATCGTGCAGCGGCTCCCAGTAACGTTAGCTTGTTAGTTACTAACGTCACGTAACTTAACCGATCATTTAAAAAAAATAGGAGTTGGAATAAATAAAAAACAAATCAAATGTATTGAAGTGCCACAGGTTTATTAGAATGAAACAATGAAAAGTGCTCAACTGCAGCTCTGCAGACGTGTGTGTCTGTACAGCACGCCACATTCAGAGCCAGGAACAGGACGCTGGTAGTTGGATCAGTGGGGACAAACAGGAAGTGAATCAAAACTTAACAAAGTGGATGTTCAGTCCTCCTACACCTCAACAAACTAACGTCATGTGTTGCATCGGATTATTATAAGTTATCACTTGTGGTGATTTGCCCCGAGACAACCTGCCCCAGAGTTACATGTTTTATGTTTTATTACAAAAATAGTGCAGTTGAAAAAATAAATATTACATTTATTTGAAGAAAAGAAACACAGGCCTAAACATTGTGTTTAAGTACATCTCAACACCCAAATAGCTGTTTACAACATTTCTCCCACATACAAGTGGAGGCAATCTGACAGACAGACAGGAGGTGGGGTTGTGGACAGACAGACAGGAGGTGGGGTTGTGGACAGACAGGAGGTGGGGTTGTGGACAGACAGACAGGAGGTGGGGTTGTGGACAGACAGGAGGTGGGGTTGTGGACAGACAGACGGGAGGTGGGGTTGTGGACAGACAGGAGGTGGGGTTGTGGACAGACAGACAGGAGGTGGGGTTGTGGACAGACAGACAGGAGGTGGGGTTGTGGACAGACAGACGGGAGGTGGGGTTGTGGACAGACAGACAGACAGGAGGTGGGGTTGTGGACAGACAGACAGACAGGAGGTGGGGTTGTGGACAGACAGACAGGAGGTGGGGTTGTGGACAGACAGACAGGAGGTGGGGTTGTGGACAGACAGACAGGAGGTGGGGTTGTGGACAGACAGACAGGAGGCCACGATGAAGACTTCCACAGGAAGAGAATCATGCAGAATGCCTTCGTGTCCCATCAGCAGTGCAACCTGTATCCCTTCATTATCACGTCAAGGGTTTCTCCACCCTGAAGACATAAAAAGATATAAAATCTCCAAATTAAAAACATAAATTCCACTTTATTAGACTATAAAAGGTATTTTTCTTTTCCCAGACTGAACCTATGAGTTAGACTTTCTTCTCTCTCTGTTCAGTGTGTTTGAGAGGTTTGAGCCCACGAGTGAGGACTAAAGGTTGTGGCATGGTGTCGTCATCACAACACCAATGCTCTCATACAATGCTCATGCTACTTCTAGTATCACCAGCTCTGCTGCAGTACAGCTGCCAGCTCAACCAATAGTGTACAGACAGCTTATGAATGCAATCATGTTCAGAGGGAAATAGTACTAGTTCAATGTTTAGAGTTTATTATCCCTAAAACAAAAAGGTGAAGGAGACTCTGCTGAAAAGGTTTCCTATTTTACATAATGTCTTTGGAAATGAGTTTTAGGACTTTAGGGTAATAACACTGATGAACATGAAACATGTTACCATTACATTTAATTACCATTACAATGATTGAGTGTAGTAAATGTGTAAATACAGTGTCTTGCGACGTGTACGAGTGAGGGAACATCAGAGCAGCATGGAGCTGGAGGGGAATAAAATCCCAAATATGATTTATTATTATTGATTATGCAAGAGAGAACAAGCTTTCTGACTCCATCAATGTTCAAGTAACAATACAGGATTCCTATGCTTCACCTAGTTGGCTGAGTTACCCGTCTCTCATAAATAATAAGCCATCTGTCCATAGCTGCAGAGAAGAAGCTCATCACCAATGATTTCTCCTCTTTCAGGAGCTGTGAGTCTGGATCTTTCTCCTGCACTTCTAGAAACATGGCCTCGTGATCCTTCTCTGATTCACCAGCAGTTTGTCCCTCAGGTTTTCTGGGAAGTAACGGATCTCTCACTGTTTTGACCTCTTGACTGGCTCGCTGTTTCCCTCTCCTCCTTCTCTTTTATTTACAAGAACTTCAGGGCATCCTCTGACGGTGATCGTCCATCTTGAATCTCAGGCTGAATACAGCAGTACCATCCTTTACCAGACTCCCTGACACAAGGATGCTTTGCAACAAGAGCTTTGGCTGCACCTTCATAACGGTCTTTACTTGGATAGGCAGTGATTTTGGATATGATATCAGCTCGTCAGCTTTGAGAGGACGATCACAGTTCCATCCTTGTGCTACCTTCAGCTTAAACTCAACGTCATGGGAGAAATCTGGAACAACGAAGGGATCCGACCATTCTGTTGAATCAGCACTACTCGGGGAACCAACGCTCAGTCTCCAACGTAGAGTCACAAACTGGTTCAGAAAACGTGAACACAAGTTTCAGCGTGGCTCGTTCCGTTGGTAGGTCCTCGACGTCAAACTGCAGAGCTCATTCCCAAATTCTGGATCTTCAAACTGTAAGATGAAGTTCCCTTTGAGGCCAGAGTGTTGCGTAGTACCGTACACAAGTTATCGACTGAAGGGGACATTCTGAGGGTGACGCGCCTTATTTCCTGGGTCGAGACAATAACTCCAAGAAGCATCGTTGAGGAGGAACCAATAGCTGGAAAACAGAACAAACGAGGAACGAAGACGGCATGACCCGAATGCAGACTCATGAGGACGCACGTAGTTGAGTTCAAAACAAGGAATTTAATGAACCGACTAGGCGAACCAGACACAGGAACCAGGATCGAGAAAAACAGGTACGGGAACAAGATCGAGCCAAACACGGGAAACACTAAGATGCAAACAGTCCAAGAAAAGCAGACGAACGGACCAGGAGGCACAAGACAAACAGGGCTGAAATACACGGGGAGGTGCAGGTGATCAGACACAGGAGGATTCAATAGACAATCACAAGGACAGGAAGTTAAGGGACCTGGGGAAACACAAGACAGGGAACTTTTCAAAATAAGACAGGAAGTGACCACCTAAAACCCCAAACCGTGACAAACACTTCATATTAACCCTCCTGTCGTGTTCGTCTCTCATGTACAGCGTGCCGTCGTTCTCTTGGTGCTGTAGGACCCGCGTTACTTTGTCCAAATTGTCCACTCCCTTTTTTGTGGCATTGTAATCTAGAATCATCATGCTTGGTTTCTTGTCTTCTCTGGTGCTGATTTCAGCATTTCTATGGAGAGTGTTCATGAGCACAACATTCTTTCTTTCTTTATAGACCCCAGCAAGGACAAGGAGACCCACATATGCATGTAAATGCATTTCATCCAGCTCCTTCCACGTCTCCCTTAAACGTCATTTCTAAAATTACTTTCTGTATTGAGTTTGGAATGACCAGCTCAAAGCTGACTTGATGTCTGAGACGAGTCACTGCCATCCTGGTGAGGCCTGGCACCGTCTTTATTATACTTTTGGCAGACAGTCATGGCTGACGTGTATTGGGTGAGGATGAATGTCTCGCTTGGAGGAACAAGTATACCACTTTCCTCATCTGATGGTTCATAATCAGTACCATTATAATCTGAATTAACCTCAAGATGGTCTTCATCCTCAGACACATCCTCCTCTAGTTCACTGTCGTGATGAAGGATGTGCTGCAGAGCCTCTCGTCCTCTCATCACGTTGTCCCACAGGGAGCTGCTGTGTTGTATCTGCAGAGTGTAATGTTGGGAGGACAAAAGATGAGCATGTTCTGTAGTAAAGCGTATGTGACTGCACTGGTTAAGAAGTCATTATTCTGTTACGCATGTCTAAAGTCCGGCCCGCGGGCAAATCACGGCCCGAGGTCAGATTTCATTCGGCCCGCGCCTTCTGTCTTAAAATGCATTATTTATGGCACAGTCCAACAAAATGAATAAATCATACAGATTCAACATGCAATTCCTCTTGTTTTTTTTTCTGGTGGCAGCACCGCTCTGTAACTGTCTGGCTGTTTGAAGTTTGCTCTGACCCTTCAACTGTCATGGCTACTGCAAATAAAAAAAAAGGAAAATTGATAACGAGGGCCGCCGCTTCCAGGAGACGTGCAGATTAAAAATATTTTCTTCACCGGAAACCGAAACAACTGTGTCTGACTCGTTAGTCGTGAGACTGTTGACCCTATGACACGAAACATGCTAATGCTAACGACGAGCTATCAGAGAGCAACCGTGCTAGAAACGTGAAGCAACTCCAAGATAACTTGGCCACGCAGCAGCAGAACCATGAACCATGAGTCCATGGAACCATGAGTCTATGGAACCATGAGTCTATGGAACCATGAGTCTATGGAACCATGAGTCTATGGAACCATGAGTCTATGAGTCCATGAACCATGGAACCATGAGTCCAATGCAAACGTCACCAGAGCTACGACGTGGCTCCGAATGCTAATCGCTCAACATGTCAAACCTTTTTACCGAAGGTGAGTTCATCAAAAACTGTTGTGAAAATATCAGTGTTTGGTTATCAGCAAGTATGAAGACTAAATCATTGACATTAATACAATTATTAATATCAATAACATAATGAACAAATAATAATAACAACGGGGCACCACCCTGCGATCAGGGACCAATAACCAAACTAAAATTTACGTCTGAAGATTGGGTTTGAATTTGAGCGCCAGGCCACGATATCCAGCTATGATCACAATACACAAATTACAAGCTAACAACAATTACTATACAATTACAAGCCTCGTATCTTAAATCAACAATCGTGTGTGTGTGTGTGTGTGCCCCGGGCCCGGAGCCCCCCGGGGTGCCTCGGGCCCGGAGCCCCCCGGGGTGCCTCGGGCCCGGAGCCCCCCGGGGTGCCTCGGGCCCAGAGCCCCCTCGGGCCCTCGTCCAATGAGACCTCAGTGTGGAGTTTGTGTGATTGAACTCAAATCAGGCTGTTGAACTGCCGTGTGGACGTAGGCCCAACGTCCCTTTGTTCCAACCACATGCTGAAGGCCCAACAGATGTGTCGATTCATTATTTCTCATTTTAAAAGATTTGTTTTCTATTATTTTGTTGTTGTTTTCTGGAAGAGATTGTGTGTTTCTTTATTCTTTATTAACTGGATCCCCATTAGCTGACGCCTTAGCGGCCGCTGATCTTCCTGGGGTCCACAGAAAGGACAAAATATAATACATACAAAAACATGCAAAACATAACGTTGAAACAAACAGAACAATAAAATAAAAATAAAATAGTACAGTCAGATACCTAGTGCAGTCGAGGACTAGGATGTAAATTGTGCAGTGCATCCATAATTTATACAAAGAAAAATCAGATGACTAAAAAGCAATGGAAACCGTCAAGTGGTTAATGTCCTGAGGTGCGCCTTTAATTGTCTTTTGAATGACAGAATATTACCTGTATGAGTTATATGAGGAGGCAGTAAATTCCAAGCAGTAATTGCACGAAAAATAACTACGTTTGAGGAGGTTTGTTCTTGGGGTGGGAGGTATCAGGTGACCTAAGCTGGCGTTCCTTGTGTAATGGTTATGTCTGTTACATGTATATTGTAACTGATTGAAGAAATATTTGTTTGTGTGTGTTTGTTATTTTTGGAAAAGAGTGTGTGTGTGTGTGTGTGTGTGTGTGTGTGTGTTTGTGTGAGAATTTACCATCTTCATGAAGTCAATTACTATATGGCCCACAGCTCGGGGCGTTGACATGGAGACCATTTAGCTCTAATTCTTCACACTCAGACGTCATTTCTCTGCAGTCGAAGCGGAAGAAATACCACTTTGCTTATGAAACTCAGATTATGCGACGCGGTTCCGAGCCGTCGCATTCGATTAAATGTTGGCGGAGAAAAAAGACATCTCTATCTCAGAGGCCCATCTGAGAACAGAGTCTTATCCGCGACGCCATCGACTGCCGGCTGAGAGTCGTGGATGAAAGAGGAAACCGACGTTGTTGATTCTTCCGTTTCTCCGCGATGACATCGAGGGAAAGGACTCCAGACGGGCTTCATAATCCCAACACCGCTGATTAGATTTTTAATGGAACTTCTGGGGATCCATACATTTTGAATTCAGAGTCCATGGAGCCGGAGCTTTTCCCAGCATGCATTGGGGGAGAAACACGGTGCACGTCAGTTCACCTCAGAGCTAAACCACGAAACGGGGCTGAGACACCCCCTGAAGAACAAGGTCTTCATATATATTGAGTTTGAATATCAATATAATATGTGTGCAAGTTGCTTAAGTCACAGCATTTATGAGGTAGTTAAATCCTACAGACTACAACTTTATTATAAAACTAAATGTAAAATCTTTTAAAGGGGAAGATGACGCCCGACTGGAGGAAGAAAGGCCGGGTCCACCATGGGACCTTATTTAAGATCATGTACAGTAGTTAACGGCGAGAACAAATTATATTATTTTGATCCCGTTTGAATTTTGCCATGAATTCCATTTACTGCACATTTATTTTCAGAATGGGGGACACCTGACTGCCTCTCTTTACAAATTTGTTTTTTATGCATAAAATTAACTTTATTTTTAAGGTTGCTCTTCCTTTAAGGATAATGAAGGCTAATATTGCGAGCTGTAATTTTATTATCTTAAAAAAAAGTCAGCTTGTTAAATATTAATACATTTGATACCTCACCATCATCTAACACAACATTATGTTATTGTATTAAATTATGCCGTACATACTTTCTCAGCCCTCTAACTAATTAGCCTTGGTTAACTGTGAGCATGTTAACGTTGTGGTGTTGGTGTTTAGCCACTAGCATGGCTTTACACTGGTTCGCCCATAAAAGAACTAATTCGTGCTTCCGGCTCTTTAACTGGGATGTCAGGAAATCACGCAAATCTTTTTTAAAAGGTTCTAAATTGTGAATCAGTCGCTTTCTGGTGAAGTGAGAATTTTTCAAGTCTTCACAGGTTGTTTTTTTATTGAAAGTCGACGGCAGGCTGGTTTCACTACAGGCGACAAGTAAGTAAATTAACTTTTCAAATGAGCGTGAATGAGCCCTGAACCAAAGTCCCTTTCAAAGACGCTGATTTCTGAAGGAGTCCTCGCGAGGTGGTTGTGGAATATCCGATGAAAGGAAACGAGCCCGTGTAGCAACACGTGAATGAAGAGATTGCATCTTTTGAATCTCAGCCTCAAAGAGTCCTTTTACTTTGGCTTTTGTTGTGGCTTTCTGTGAGCGTAAAAGTACGGCGAGTCGCAATTTTAAGTATTTACAGAGCCGGGGGGTGGGAAGAGAAAATGAGACTCTCGATACAAAATGAGAGAAAAGAAAAGAGCCCTCTCAGATAACGACACATCCACCTCCTCCACAAAGCAATGAATTTAAAATGAACGCGGACGCAGTCGGTTGGCTAACATCGAGGGGCCGAGCGTCTCGCTGGAGTGTGGGTCAGAATCCAAAATGGATGTCGTGCCGCGCCGTCTCCTCGTGAAGTGAGAGAGTAATTCTCCTCCCAGCAGGACGAATGCAGCGGTGTTTCCACAAACAGGAGGCCGGCTCCTCTGCAACGCATCCGGAGAGCAAACTAAAGCCTTCTGAGATGAAGATTTCTGACCTTTACATAATGGATTTTTAATTAAATGCTGTTCGTCGGGCTAATTATCCCCCGGCCTCTGTTTCCTTTAATAGAACTCAAGTGTAAAAAGTGGCAGTTTATGTGTATAACTCTCTTTCCTGATGGCGTGTTTTTATTTTTTTGTTGTTGCCAAAGAGCCGACAGGAGCTTGAGGGAGGGGCTTTTAGGCGCTTTGATTTCCGGAGCAATTCAGCGAGGAAACGCTGCGAGAAGCGGAGAAACTACCAATTACGCCGTAATTATCATCAGCACATTGGAGGGAAATGTTGGGCTGATTAAAGGTTTCGGGTGTTTCATGACCTAAAGAGATTTACACAACGGGGGAATATTAGTCAGACAAAAGGAGTGTTTTAGCTGTCGTGGGGTTCGGTGGGAATTTGGTTCTTCTCGCATAAATTACGTGTGATGAGCTGAAACATCGGAAGACAAACAGATTGATGCAATTATTGACGAGCTGAGAAAGAGAAATATAGAAGCTACAATACAGACGTTTTTATTTAAAGGGTGATTGCAACACGTTGGGAAATGTGCTCTTCTGCCATTTTACGGAAGTGTTCCCCTTCAGGGAAGTGTTCCCCTTCAGGGATCTTCAAAGATGTGTTCCCCTTCAGGGATGTGTTCCCCTTCAGGGATTTGTTCCCCTTCAGGCCTTTAACCCTCTGGGGTCGAAGGGCATTTCCCCGATTTTTACATATTTTCTTAAATTCACCTTTTAAAGGAACTTGCATATGAGACATACCCATGTGTTGTATATGATAATTTGCAGAACAATCTCAGCTATCTATATAACGAGGCACCAGTTGTCCTAAGGCACTGTGTGCAGGGATAATTTGGCCATAAAGCTGAAAAATTGAAGTCCGATCTTTTAATTCTTCAAATCTCTTGTGAAAACATAACTTTACTCATGTGAACTGTTCTGGAGCTTGAGATTGGTTTACCAACGTCTTAGGTTCACAACAGTAGTGGAATATACGGATAAAATAGCAGATAAATGTATAATAAATGTCTTAAACCAAATTTTGTGATGTCTGTCACTCTACTTCCACCATCTGTAAGAGGGACTGAGTAATTACTTCATACTACAGATCAAGCTTCATGGGATGTGTGCAAATGAAAAGTTAAGCGTGTCTTCCGTCTACGTTGACAACAATTAATTGACGGCGCAAAAAAATGTGGCGTGAACGACCCCCGAGGCATCGGGACGCTGCCGTTAGAATCGTAGGGAATAAGAAGTGGACGTCGTCATGGTGACGTCACCCGTTGGTTCGAAGCCTCGAGTTCAGCGATTTCGCCGTCGCCATCTTGGATTATGGCTTTAGCTCCGAATCGTAAGGAAAGAAAGTGTCTGTTCAATAAAATACTTTAAGACATTTGAGAGCTTTCACGTTTTCCTTCACTTTTAATTTTAAATTAATCTTATTACAACAATTAAGATAGGGCTGCAACTAACGACTCCTTTCATTGCAAATCAATCTTTTTATTTTCTCGATTAATCGATTAACAGAAAATGGTGAAAGATGTCGATCAGTGTTTCCAAAAGCCCGAGACGACGTCCTCAAACGTCTTGTTTTGTCCACGACTCAAAGAAGTTCATTTTACTGACAGGAGTCTAATACCAACTACCCACTACTACAGTACTTAAGTAAGTTGCAGCTTAATTAATTAATTAATAATAATAATTAATCTCATAATAGATTAATCGTTGCAGCCCTGAATTAGTCAGATAACACAGTGACCTATTGTATTATGCTTTATATTCCTGTGACAGCAATGCATTCTGGGAGTCATAACGCCAGCTCGCATGATCCCACAGTCAAGTTATTCTTTTCACAGTAATTAACTGCTACAATTAAATTACAATAATTTACTGAATATCTCTGACACTGTAAATTGTTCAGTATCTTGCTGGTGAAACTGCTGCAATTAAAATACTGTAATGTTTTTTTTACAGCCACTTACTGTATCCTTTGATTACAGTAAGTTGCTGTATTCTTTTGATACGGTAGGTAATTGTAGAATATATTGACGTTAATGTAAAACGTTTAACAGCAAAAAAAAAAAAAAAATAGTAATAATTTAATTCGCTATGTTGCAACCCTTTGGTGATGATTGGATCTTCAAGCTCTTTAAAATGTGATTTTCAACCGTATTATGTAAACTGAGAATATTCTATTTCCTCACTTTCCTCAGAAAAGTGGCTCCGGCAGCTTTATACCTTTCCACACACACACACACACACACACACACACACACACACACACACACACACACACACACACACGTGAATGGGGAAAAACATTTTTATGCCTTTAAAACAGACAATAGGGAGAGAGATTAAAGGTTACGATGGAGAAAGAGACTTGAAGAAGGTCCCAGGTCGGACTCAAACAGAGAGAGTTCCTGTCTCATCCCAAACTGCAGGGGGAGCCCCGGAGGCCACGGAGACGGGGATTGAACCTCCGTCAAGGTCTCTCTTTCATTCCTCACACAACCACTTACGTAACCAAGTGCAACACCAGGAGAAACCGTCCAACTGTCAGCCGGGAGATTGTTGCGTTTCCCCCCTTCTTCTTCTTCGTCTGTGACAAAAGGCTTTGCAGAACAACCTCAAACTCTTCACACAAACTAGTTGGTTTGAAGTTGCCGGCTGGCGATAACGTCCCGGTTCCTCGTGGAGGCGTTGGGCGATAACGTCCCGGTTCCGGTTCCTCGTGGAGGCGTTGGGCGATAACGTCCCGGTTCCTCGTGGAGGCGTTGGGCGATAACGTCCCGGCTCCTCGTGGAGGCGTTGGGCGATAACGTCCCGGTTCCTCGTGGAGGCGTTGGGCGATAACGTCCCGGCTCCGGTTCCTCGTGGAGGCGTTGGGCGGGATCGACCCGCCGGATCATTCGCATCCACAGAACCATCTGAGAAGCCGTCGTTGGAAACTGTCGCTTCTGCGTGTTGCGTAACTTACGTACTTGACTGTAAGTTAGTGAGGTAACTTTACGGAGGCCTCCTGGGTGAAGGTCCTGTGTTTGTTGTTCACGTTCATCCACCCGGACTTTGTCGCAGTTTATACGACGTCACCTGACTTCCTCAGCAGCACTACTGCACAAGTTACTCAGGAAGTGTAATTAGTTACTCCTTTAAAAAGTAACTATTACATACATATTTACAGCTCCTTTAAATCCAGATTGAAGACTCTTCTGTTTGTTGCCTTTAATTGAACCAGATTCAAGGATCTTAATCAATTTCTGCATCTCACTTCTGTATTTTTATTCTATTTTTAGCTTTTTAATGTCTTACTGACTGTTTTTAATGTTTAAATGAATGTTCTTAATTGTTTTTAAATCTTCTTTTCTTCTGCATTATGTTTTGATGCCTTTAATGGTTTTATGTGAAGCCCTTTGAATTGCCTTGTTGTTGAAATGTGGTCTACAAATAAACTTGCCTTGCCTCCTCATTGCTTGGTATCAAAAGTAATCAGATATGTTACTCGTATCTTACTGTATTGCTCTCGCTTGAGTAACGTGTCACCAACAGGGTTTTGTGAGTTGTTTACAAACTATGTTGCTGACTATCCACGGATCAGGAGATCTGATGATTGGATAATTCACGGTTGCTATGAGTGTTTCTCAACTCCCTATTATTACGCAACATTCCAATCGGTTAGTTTCAACTTGTGACCTACAGTTTGTTCCTCTTTGATTTTTTTCTGTTGTTTGCCAAATGTTCTCATGACTTTCTCGACCTTTGCCATCAGCACATTTTTATTTATTTTTTATTTGTGCTGCTCTTGCAGTTTGGGCTCATGTGATTCTCTCTGTCGACTCACGTTGCTCTAAAAGTTCCCGTCACATTGCTGATTGACCAACAACCTCATTGTGTATGAAACAGCGTTGCAATGGGGATTAAGTTGATTCAAAGTTTGTCCTTTCCCGTTAGGTGTAGACATAATTTATCTGCCTCTTGCAGAATAAATTATGTCTCATAATTGACAATATATTTAAACCAATTTACTTTATGAGAATTTTTGGGACTCAATGTTGTTCTGTTGTTACAGTCTTATTGGAAATGGGGTTCATTAGAGGCCACTAGAAACTGAACAGCATAACAATGCTTTTTTTATTTTTTAATACTGTCCTTACTTTTCCGTTTATTTGTGTAGTAAACACTGTTAGACAATAGACTGTTAAATAAGGTTAAAAAGGTTAAGTTCAAAAGCTGGATTTTTAGTTGTTTGTATAATTACCGATGTCATTTTGATTGAGGTTTTCACCTCGACGCTCGATTTGACGAATACAAATTAAAAAAATATTATTCCAATTTATCCTGAGATACAATCTTAGTTATTGAGAGATTTCACTTAAAACAACAATAAAAAGTCAGGGTATCACTAATTAGACTTAATGCAAAATATCACGACAATCCATGGACCGACACCGCCATCTGTTTAGCTTTAACTAAATAATAATTCATAATATATTTACTTTTTTTATCTCAAGATTAATTATGTTTGATGTAAAAGATCTGACATTATGTCCGAATTTATTTAAATGTCGATTTTTTTACTCATAACTTAGATTTTTACATTTTAGAAGCTCAAGATTTTGACTTAATATCTCACCATATTTAACAATTTCTCATAATTTCTTTGATTTAGCATCGTGTCACGTTGACCTACTCGGGACAATCCATCCAGTAGTTTGTTGAAATATTTCAGTCTGGACTTTAAATACATTCTGCAAACGCGACTAAAACAATTATGCATCACCATAAAACAACCTGTGTTTGTTACTGCGGAGCAATACGGTTAGTTTTCACAATTCAGTTATATGATAATACGTTTACATTTTGCAGGACTGATGACGGCTGTGAATGTCAATAACCGTTATCTAAAGCTGCAGACGCAGCTGAATGTAATAATTAAAAGCCTGGAGGGAGGGATTGTGAACAGCAGCAGTTTCTGGAGGTGAATTAGCCCAAAAACACGTGATTTCACTGCTTCAGGCTGCAGATGTGGCTTTAATCCAGCCGTGTTTAGTGCTATCGCTCCTAAACGTGACTCATTCAGTTCTAAGCACGGGATTAATTTCTAACAACACCGCTGGCTTGAACTCTGCAGCATCATGTGATACATACTGTAAATGCTCTGAGTCAGAAGTAACATTTCCTGCTCAGTAATGAGAGATGACAGTAATAGAGTGTACTGTCGGCGTGTGCGAGTGGAGTTTTCTCCGTGGAAGCTTTCTGTTATCTGATCCTTCCAACGACAGCAACATGTGTTTCTCCTGAATTAGCCACCTGATAACAATTTGTGGAAGCAGTGTGTGTGACAAAAGGAAGAAATGAATGAAATAAAATGTTTTAATCTGCAATATGGACCCTTTAGGATACTTAAAACCAAATGAGATTATAAATGAATTAACATGTCTTTATCTGGAAATGTTAAAACCATGAAATTAATTGGTTTTCCAGTTCTGTTTTGGGACATTTTATTGTATTTTATCAGTTTCATTTGGTGATACACTGACTTGTTTGAATGAGGAAATCAATAGCACTCTCTTTGCTCTTTTATTTTTTTGGTTTGTTTCATAACTAAGTGCTGTGGTCATCACACACTGGAAGCAAAATGTGCCGAGCAGCACCTCGGAAATGTAAAAATGTCAATCTATGGATATGGACAGAGCAAGGCTAGCTGTTTCTCTCTGTTTACAGTATTTGTGCTAAGCTAGGCTAATCTGCTCTTTACTTAAAGGAACAGTGAGTAATATTTAGGGGGATTCATTGGCAGAAATTGGATATTATATACATAAGTATGTTTTCATGAGTGTATAATCACCTGAAACTTCGTCAGCTTAGAATGAGCTGTTTATATCGAAATAGGGAGCAGGTTTTCTTCACAGAGTCCGACAAGTACTACGGAAGCCCAGAACGGACAAACCAAACACCGGCTCTGGAGAGACGTTCACGTTTTTACCAGGCACCAACCTCCGGTTCTGTCGAGTGAAGCCAACGTGGAAGTGTGTTAAACCTGCATTCTCTCTCCTGACCACCAGGGGGCGACTCCTCTGGTTGTATAGAAGTCAAAGCTTCATGTGTTAAAGCTGCATTCTCTCTCCTGACCACCAGGGGCGACTCCTCTGGTTGTATAGAAGTCAAAGCTTCATGTGTTAAAGCTGCATTCTCTCTCCTGGCCACCAGGGGGCGACTCCTCTGGTTGTATAGAAGTCAAAGCTTCATGTGTTAAAGCTGCATTCTCTCTCCTGACCACCAGGGGCGACTCCTCTGGTTGTATAGAAGTCAAAGCTTCATGTGTTAAAGCTGCATTCTCTCTCCTGACCACCAGGGGGCGACTCCTCTGGTTGTATAGAAGTCAAAGCTTCATGTGTTAAAGCTGCATTCTCTCTCCTGACCACCAGGGGGCGACTCCTCTGGTTGTATAGAAGTCAAAGCTTCATGTGTTAAAGCTGCATTCTCTCTCCTGACCACCAGGGGCGACTCCTCTGGTTGTATAGAAGTCAAAGCTTCATTTGTTAAAGCTGCATTCTCTCTCCTGACCACCAGGGGGCGACTCCTCTGGTTGTATAGAAGTCAAAGCTTCATGTGTTAAAGCTGCATTCTCTCTCCTGACCACCAGGGGGCGACTCCTCTGGTTGTATAGAAGTCAAAGCTTCATGTGTTAAAGCTGCATTCTCTCTCCTGACCACCAGGGGGCGACTCCTCTGGTTGTATAGAAGTCAAAGCTTCATGTGTTAAAGCTGCATTCTCTCTCCTGACCACCAGGGGGCGACTCCTCTGGTTGTATAGAAGTCTATAGAAAATGACTCTACTTCTCTCTTGATTTATTCCCTCAGTAAACATTGTAAACATGAGTTTATGTCTCAATCTCTAGTTTCAAGTCTTCTTCAATACAGCATGATGTTCATTTAGTAAATTATGGTCCATTTAGAGTCAGACAGACCATAAAGAGGGGATGCTTTAGGGGCGGGGCTAGAGGGTGATTGACAGGTCTCTACAGGCTCTTGGGGTTTTACATAAAACCTCAAACTGTAGATAAACTAGTCCCCTATCTGTTTGCTTCCGTCTTCAAGGATACAACACGACTAAATTAGTATTTTCTAATTAAATTCTTCTTTTTTTCTTCCAAAAATCACTCTAGATTCCATAAAGCAGGCGATAGAGGAAAGTTATTTATTGCAGGATTAGTGTTCATTATGGGGTTTAAGGTCTTGTGTTCTCAATCATTTTAGGTTTCGCTGCACGTCCATGTTTTGAATTTCCTTCTAATGAAATCTACAGTTGAAGATCTTTTCAAGCAGTCGTGCTGTGAGACTCACGGCACGCTGTTAAACATCTGTAGATGTTAAACTTCTGTAGATGTTTAATATCTGTAGATGTTTAACTTCTGTAGATGTTTAATATCTGTAGATGTTAAACTTCTGTAGATGTTTAATATCTGTAGATGTTTAACTTCTGTAGATGTTTAACTTCTGTAGATGTTTAACTTCTGTAGATGTTTAATATCTGTAGATGTTTAATATCTGTAGATGTTTAATATCTGTAGATGTTTAATATCTGTAGATGTTTAACTTCTGTAGATGTTTAATATCTGTAGATGTTTAATATCTGTAGATGTTTAATATCTGTAGATGTTGTATTGTTTAGAAGGGAAGAAGGGTGACTGTGTGATTGTGATGTTAACGGCTCGGTTCCCCCATGAGGCTCAATGAGAGGAAGGATTACCTGAGGGAGACTCCTGGCTGTCGGGCTCTGTGTTGTGGGACGAGGTCGCCCCCTGCTGGTCAGCCCTGTCATTACAAGGCCGAGTTTATTCACTCCAAACAAACGAATGTAAGTATATTGGTGAAATGTAACCAAGTACATGTACTCAAGTACAATTTTGAGACAACTGTACTTTACGTGAGTATTTTATTTTCAATACATCTCAGAGGGAAATACTATGTTTTTTACTCCACTACATTTATTTAGTTTATGAAATCTAATTTTTCGTTATAAATTAAACTACACAACAGTTTGTACAAATACAGTTGACAGAAATTAATTGGCAACTATTTTCTATGTTTTTGTCGTGTTTCACAGTTCCAGCTTCATAAATGTAAAGATTTGCTTCTTTCCCCTTTAATAATGTAAACATTTGTAATGTAATCGTAATAAAGTCGAGTTTTGAACTGTTGGTTTGACAAAACAAACATTGTGAAGGAGTCACTGTTTAAAATAATGTTCACACGCTTTTATATTTTTTGGGGTCGTCGCCACGACAACCAGTTTGAAAACAGGTTTTTCTTCTTAGAGATACGAGGTTCTCTCAGGGCGGAGACGCTACAAACATTATAGAATATTCAGATTTAGATTCAACTTTATCGTCGTTGCACAGAGTACAAGTACAAGTACAAGTACAAGTACAAGTACAAGTACAACGACATGTAGTTCAGCATCTGACCAGAAGGGCAAAAAGAAGCAGTAAAAGTGCAAAGTTCTAGATAAATAACAGTATAAATATAAATAACAGATACATAATGAAAAATAAAAATAACAGTATGAGTAGTATAACAATATAGACAGTATGAACAGTGGATATGAAATGCAAGATGTATACATGTGTGTGTATATATGGTATAAACCATATATATATAAGATGTACTGACAGTATATACAGGAGTTAAAGTACTTCATACATATTAATACTGCAGTAATATTCATACAGAAGCATCAGATGACATTTTATTGCAATAGAATCAATACTTCTACTTTGCTTCAGGACTTTTACTTGCAGTGGAGTTTTATCCACAGTGTCTTATTCGTACTCTACTCAGTAAAATATCTAAATACTTCTTCCACCACTGACTAAAACTATAAAATAAATCATCTGCATGAAATCAGATCCTCAGAGGAGAAATGTGGTTGATGCAGCACAAGGAGAGAAATAGAGGAAGTAAAATCATTGTTCATGCAGCCTGTTGTTAGGCTCCTCCCCTCACTATGCATGTGACACCGGTATGAATCAAATGGTGTATGTGAGAATAAACATGGCTCATGACATCGTCTTAGAATAACTGTTCCACATGTGAATGAGATGGTGTATTTGTCTGTTTTATGAAGCATTATGATGCGTCTGGGATCATAGGAATGCCATAAGTTGCCATGTTCTGTTCTCTACGGAGGGATCATCAGCTGATGGGCCTCGCCTCCACACAGGTCTCCAAGAAGTGGGACAACCTCAATGTTTTTAGATTTATTTGAAGAGTTTGTTAAAAAAAAAAAAAAACAATATTTACATGATCTGTTAGCGTTTACTTTTTCACGGTTTGGACAGTGTACTTTTTTTTTTTTTTGTAAATCCGTGTTAAATAAATAATTATTTTTGGAAAACGCCTTGTTTCGGTGTTCGCTTGAAGTGTTTATGATGCTTCCCTCTGTTAAATACATACCGGGTGTTTCTTGTGTGGTGAGAATCCTTCGCCTGATACTCATAAAGCCCCGGTACCTTCTTCTTTCTCTGGCTTCATGAGTTACAGCCGGTGGTTTCTCAACACGCCTCCTGATGTCCAACATTCAGCTGCTGGGCGGCAGTGAGGGAACTGTGAACAGCTGAAAGGTTAATTAGCATGAGCACATATCTCTGTTAGTACTGCTTTACCTAAAGAGTTTATTGTCTGTGTCCAGGAAATAATAATAATATGTTCTTGGGTAGTTAATATAATGCCACTTTATTTTTTAAATCAGGTATTTTTTATTTGCCCAATACGTCAATATAAATCAAACTGGTGTTGGTTTATTCATTTTAAGAATGGCTTTTCTGTTTGTGCTCATTAACTCTTCATCTATACACTTTGTTTTGTTTTGCAAAACATTATGGAAATATTTTCAGCTGATCCAGATGTGATCAGCTGATCATCAGAAACAGACGTCGCTTCACGTGACGCTTTCGAGGAAAGGACGTCTCATGTCTCTTAATACACATTTCCTCGTTTCCTCTCTCCTCGCATGGTTTCCTCAAGTGAGGGATGCAGTTAACAGACTTGGGACGCACCCATGGTGTGAAGGGGTGCATCTCAAGTCTCTTAATTGTTAATTTAATTGTTATTGACACAGTAACCTGTTTATCACTGAATGTCACTAAGAAATACCAAAAGCATCTAGATGAAGGGACGGTAACATAACTAAGTGTGTTCCTTCCTGGTAATATTTTGGTTATATCCCAAATAAAAAAAAGCCCTATATCTTTATTAATTATGATCTATTTACCATAATTCCTGATTGTAGACTTTTCTTTTATCACATTATTATACTTTCTTTCCTTATTGTTTTGTTGTTGCTATCGCTTGTTTTTAATTATTAACTCACTTATATGACATGTGCCTTTTTGATTGTGCAACTTTAAAAAAAAAAGCAGAGCGGCGCACTAACCGCCGGAAGTGACGTGGCCTCACCTGACCTCCGCTTTAGGTTTCATCCCAAATGTCGTAAAATAAAAAAGCCCTATATCTTTATTATTAATATCTTTTTACCATAATTCCTGATTGAACACTTTTCTTTTACGTCATTATTATTTATTTTTCCTTATTGTTTTGTTGTTGCTATTACTTATTTTTAAATGATATCTTTTCCTTATTGTTTTTTATTATTGTGAAATCTCTTATATGACATTTGCCTTTTCTTTTTATGTCATTATTATTTATTTTTTCCTTATTGTTTTGTTGTTGCTGTTGCTTGTTTTTAAATAATATTTTGTCCTTATTCCTTGTTTTTAATTATTGTGAACTCTCTCATATGATATGTGCCTTTTTGATTGTGCAATTAAAAAAAAAGAAACGCTGCGCACTAACCGCCGGAAGTGACGTAGTTGGAGCGGCTTCGGCCTCACATGACGAAACCCCCCCCCCGCCCGCCCTCCTTCCCCCGAGTCAGCTGATAAAGGTCGTCAGTTATTGTCGACAACACGTCCGAGCCGCTCAGTCATTGTTGTCGTGTGTCCGTGAGCGTGTGATTCTCCCGCCTGCTAACGATGAGGGTTCTGCTGCTGGCGGTGTTCGCGGCGCTCGCGCTGACCAACGACGCGCTCGTGAGGTAACTAACCAATAACGCGACATAAGAGGTGTTTTTAAACGAACGCGAACGCTTACGTGACGAGAACTTTAACGCGAGCTGGCGTGACGTCACCGTGACTCCAAACGGTCGCATTTCGAACCTAGAACCGAACGTAGAATAACAGTGTTGCTTAGCAACAGCCACTTTAGCCGCACGGGAGTTAACAGCCAGCTAGCTGCTGTCTTTTGTTGTTGTTTTTTTTTTTTAATTTATTCAACAATTGCACATGTACAAATTAATAAATTGTCACTAATAAGAAACGGCAAAAATGCATTTAAATACATTCAAACTAACAAGCCAGGAATAAAAAATAGAAATAAATAAAAAGCATGAAATCTAAATATAAAAGGGGACACTAAGGCACAAACTGATTGTGTGATAACAAACGTGTATCATGCATGTCGTTACTGTTCTCATGGCCTTTTTGTTGGAACAGTCTTTAAGAGTTTTAGATGCATTTCAAACTCTTTGTTAAAAAAGAAAAAAAACCCACATAAAATGGGTCTAAGCTTGTAAACTTACACTTGTGAATATAGAATTTGGCCAAAATAATCAATACATGTATGATATACGCCCTTTCCTCAAATTATCTGTCATAGCTAAAGAATCCAAATATAACGTGTTTATAAAATAATGCAAAATCTTTGTACAAAACCTCGCTAATCCATTTAGAGTACTGACAATAGGCAAAAAGATGAGGCGGAGCGACCTGCTGTCTGGCCTGTGTGGGTAATCTGCTGTGTGACGACGGCTCATCTTGTGACTTATTAAACTGCTTGTAGTTCTGTCTGATGGGATCCCACCACTTTGTCTGTGGGCTATTGATGGGAACCAGTTCATCATACTGGTGGTGTATCTCAGGTGTGAGTGTGTTGTCTGGTTAAATGTGCAGCCAGCTACACACAGACACACACACAGACACACACACACACACACACAGAAATAGACATTTTTGTATTTGCACTCTTTCCTGTTTTGCTCTGTCGCATACATGGAAGAACCAGCCACTGGCGAGAAATATTTAGGTCCTTTTTTTTTTTTTACTTGACTACGTAAAATATTCAATTAGAAGTCCTGCATTAAAAATGTTAGAGGTAAAAGTAGGAAATATTAGCAACAGCGTGTATTGAAAGTCATCAAGTGATCATTATTTTATGTGTAAGGAAACGTCAGGCTTTGTGAAACAATGTAACAAATTTACATAAATTAAAATAATAAATTGAGCACACGCAACTTTAGTGAACAATCTTCAAAATTAACAGGAATCACAAGTCGAGTGCAATTATTTGTATGACTTTTACCTTTTATCAAAAGTAAAAGTACTCATTATGCAGACTGGTGCATGTCAGGGTTGTATTATTGATCAATATTATGAATATGTAAGGTAGGTTTTGTAGTTGTGGTGGAACAAATTGTATCTGCTTCGTATGTTGAGTAGTTCAATCAAAGTAATTCATTATATTTTATAAACCAGTCTGTATGTTCTGTGAATTAAACTGAAAAGTAACTGGTACTTAGAATTCTTATTTGTAATAAATAAAAAGTAACTTGGTTGCGACCGTTGTGGTGATGGTTTCCACAAAACGGCCAGTTAGCTTTATTTTAAATCCTTTGTTTTCTCTCGTGTTTGCGGTCCAGACTTTAAGGAGTGTGAGTGAAGGCACCTAGAGGGCGAGGCTTGATCACACCTTCTTTTTATTTAACTGCCGCTCTCCCAAAACCAGTCAAACCTGAAAAAGTTTAAAAAACCTTTTTTAGCTTTTTATTTAGTACAATATATGCAAAAAAAACCAAAGACTATCTTTTGATATGTGACAGCGACCCTCCTCTCATTTACTCAACATAATGAGGATTTGGGTACATTTGGGATTTGGGTAACCGCTAGTTTCTCAGGTCAGCTAACAGTCTATTTTACACCCATTTTTAGCACGTCCCATGATGCATAGTCTGTCGACACATGGCATGTGCTAAAAATATAAAGCTTCCACTGCTTCTTTTTTTTTTTTTAAGCCACAGTTGGTGTCCGTTTACAGACACTGAACTTAATAGTATCTGCAACATGACTCCGATTTCAAAGGAAGTACTTTGAAAGGAGGTTTGCTCTTAGTTTACTATTTCAATTTCTTCACAGGGAGAAGCAGCGATTAAAATCTAATATCATGAGATGACTCATTACAATATATGTACATTCAGTTTATTACGTAGGTGGGTGAAACTAATGAAGGCTCTGTTGGAGAGGATATCTATCTATATATCTATTTATCTCTCTCACAATACAGTAGGGCTGAACTTCCATATTATTGTTATCGTCTATTATTTTCTCGATTTTGATTGTTTGGTCTATAAAATGTCGGATTAGTGTTTCCAGAAAGACAAGATGTTTTTCAAATTTATTTATTTTTTGTCCACTTATAAATATTCTGCCTATTTTAATAAAGGAGGGACGAAACCAGAAAATATTCCCATTCAAGAAGCTGGAATCAGAGAATTTGACTTTTGTTTTTTTTCTTTCTCTTGTAAAAGTGAGTCCAACCCGTTCTCTAAATAGTTGGCTATTAAAGAATTAGTTGATTTAATCGTTGCAGCTCAACAAGCTGTAGGATGTATCTCAGCACCGTTGCATTAGGTTCAGATCATTGTAGCTTAAACTGAACGTGTTTTTAAATATTGACATAATGGGGTCATGTTTGTGTTTTTTACATTATGAATGACACTGACAATATTTCGCAACACTCTGAAAGATAACGCTGAAGTATGTGGGTCCAATCTTATCTGCAACGCTACCAGCTGTGTTCATACTTTGAGATCAGCAGCCTGATGATCAAACACAAACTCCACTGTGTTTATACTTCGTTATAAATGATACCCCAAAGAATAAAAGTGTTCTGGAAGCAGGTTTTGTATTCGGTCCTGAATCACCTCTCTGCATTTCTTCCTCTTCAGAATCCCCTTAAAGAAGTTCCGCTCCATCAGACGTGAGCTGACCGACTCGGGGAAGACGGCGGAGCAGCTCCGGGCCGACAAGCCCTCCCTGAAGTACAACTTTGGCTTCCCCTCCAGCAGCGGCCCCACTCCAGAGACCCTGAAGAACTACCTGGACGTAAGCATTGTCTCCAGACCGCTGACCCGTGGGCCCTGAAGGTCTTCCCTTTCCCCTAATGCGGCGCTCGCAAGCCGCGAAGGGCCACAACAAAGGGCCACGACAAAGGGCCTCTTGTGTCGAGGCCGCCTCGGGTTCTTTTTTTTATTTCTGTAAATCCTCCAGCTGAAAGGGGAAAATTCTGCAAACGCAGCTTTTTAGAAAAGGCTGAATCATTGTGGTGACGACTAATATCGCCTCTTACGAGCTGAAGCTCAGAGGAAGAGAGGGCGTCTACCGCGAGGTGGCTGATTCAGTGTTGATCTCTACACCTCTTCAACCAACTTCCTGTCAGCTGACGAGAGAGCGTTCGCTCTCGGGTTTCACTTTTTAGCCAAGTCACCTTTTTATCTCCAGCGAAGACGTGAGTCAGCCTTTCAAGGCTGCGTCCACATTGTTGAACTCTAGATTTTGATTCCCGACAATGAAACCATTTTAGATAAAACGCTGACATCACCGGCACTGTTCCCTCCGAGTCTCACGATCACGGAGAGAAAGCGAAAGGTCAAGAAAACCTTTTTTTATTTCTCTGTCGTGTGTTTCCCATAACGTTGTCAGACACTTGTGATGAGAATCTTTTAGTGGAGGTACGTTGGTGTTGCAGCCTTCTCCCTCTACGGGACCAACTACAAGACTTTGTCCCCGTTGGACACTGAAACGCGGTCCAGGTGGAAAGTTTTAAGGCGCCCACTTCGGGAACTACTGCTGTAGATCATCCAGAGTATCGGGGGGGAACTGCAACAAGAAGTGAAATGAAATACACAGCTGTAATATTAGGTTAAAGGCATAAATATCAAATACAAAACCAAAACGAGCTAAACCACAGTAAGTGTTTTATTCTCTGTAATCTGGGGAAACCAACCAAAAAGCAATCACCACCACAAATCAATCTGGCAGCTTTCAAATGTTACTCAAAGAAAAAGGAAGTACTTTGAGTCGTGGATGACTCGACTAAATCGTCCGACGGTTTTTGACCCAGCTGACTTTGGGTCACATGACATGTGAAGCAGAAGTCTTCTTCACGTCTTCCTGTGGAGTCATCGTCTGTTGCATCACGCTGCGGTTGTGAAAACAAAAACAACAGCGAGTGATTTATTGGCGTGACTCGGTAACTATTTAACGTGCGTTCCTCCAACATAGTCTGACAGCTGTGAGGCCTCATCATCATCATCATCATCATCATCATCATCATCATCATCATCATCATCAGTGAGAACAGAGCAGATGGATCTGGAATTAGCTGAGCTTTGTCAGACTGGTTGTTGTTTTAATCTCCAGACCTGGACCTCGCTCTGAAGTGCAGCTTATCAGCAGTAAGCTGGGTCACGACCCCACACGGGACAAATGTCCTTTTTTATTCATTAAAGAGCCGTGATATCGTTAGATTTGTAGATGAGCCCCCCCAGCGTAGTTATTAAGAAATCATTGCAATCTGTTGGTGCGTTAATCACAAATACGTTTTCATAATGAAGATTTACCTTTTTTACAAAGACGAGATGTTGTTTAACTAAAATATTCTGACTCTTAAAGACCATGGAGCCCGAGAGTATGACTTTTAATTTCCCATTTGAACACTCGGTTATTAAATTAACTGAACTCGGGTTGCTGGAAATACTTCAATCACATAATCGGCACATTGCTGATTATGGTTTCAACTCATTTCGCTTTTTATTTCAAAATAAGAGCGTGTTGTCTCCTTAAAATGTTTTTCCATATGTTCTCATGTATGAAAAGACCCACAATGAACTTTATTATTTGAACAGCATTTGTTTTGTAATGATTCCAAATCTTTTGAGCGGTTGACTGTAACCGTGATCTGTGTTTTTATTGTGTAGATCGATGTACTGCTGATCTCTTTTCATTACTTATTTACAACAAAACCCACCAAACTATCTGGAGGAGAATAAACCTGATGAAGGATTAGTGAAGAAAAGTCTCCGTTTCTCTGCTGTTGGTAGAAATGAGCCTGTTTTCCACCACGATGGATTATTGCAATCTCTCCTCCTGAAAACACAAGATCGGATTACGTGTTCTCTCTCGTGGATTTATGTACCGGTGGGGTTTCAATCTCCACAAAGCTTATTAACGTGTTTTCCTTTTTGTTCCTATTGTCCAGGCCCAGTATTACGGTGAGATCGGCCTGGGGACCCCTCCTCAGCCCTTCACCGTGGTGTTTGACACGGGCTCCTCCAACCTGTGGGTGCCCTCTATCCACTGCTCCCTCATGGACATCGCCTGCCGTGAGTCCAACGCGAGTCCTCACGAACTCTCCCAAGAGTCGGCTGTAAAGTGACCTTTTCATGCAGTGTTTCTATTTCTGTTTTATTTATTTTTCTTCTCCTTTTCCAAAGTGCTTCACCACAAGTATAATTCTGCCAAGTCCAGCACCTACGTGAAGAACGGCACCGCCTTCGCCATCCAGTATGGATCGGGCAGTTTGTCGGGCTACCTCAGTCAGGACACGTGCACCGTAAGTTTGTCTCTCGGCAAAACGTAGCCGTTAGCGGTGCTGCTAACGTTACTAGCTCTCCTCCTGTTGGTTCTCCGTTAGCGGTGCTGCTAACGTTACTAGCTCTCCTCCTGTTGGTTCTCCGTTAATTCAATTCAATTTATTTTTGTATAGCCCAAAATTACAAATTAGACTCAGGGCTTTACAATCTGTACACAACGACATCCTCTGTCCCAGAACCTCTCATCGACTCAGGAAAAACTCCCCCAAAAAAACACTTTCAACAGGGAGAAAAATGGAAGAAACCTTCAGGAGAGCAACAGAGGAGGATCCCTCTCCCAGGATGGACAGAGTACGAAAATACATGTCATGTGTACAGAATGAACAACATAACAGAGTTACAACACGTTCAATTCACATGACAGAAATTATTCATGTAATAGTAGCAGTAGGTGACGGGGAGGACCACAGCAGGACGTAGGACCAGGGTCCAGATTAGCGGTGCTGCTAACGTTACTAGCTCTCCTCCTGCTGGTTCTCCGTTAGCGGTGCTGCTAACGTTACTAGCTCTCCTCCTGCTGGTTCTCCGTTAGCGGTGCTGCTAACATTACTAGCTCTCCTCCTGTTGGTTCTCCGTTAGCAGTGCTGCTAACGTTACTAGCTCTCCTCCTGTTGGTTCTCCGTTAGCAGTGCTGCTAACGTTACTAGCTCTCCTCCTGTTGGTTCTCCGTTAGCAGTGCTGCTAACGTTACTAGCTCTCCTCCTGCTGGTTCTCCATTAGCGGTGCTGCTAACGTTACTAGCTCTCCTCCTGCTGGTTCTCCGTTAGCGGTGCTGCTAACGTTACTAGCTCTCCTCCTGCTGGTTCTCCGTTAGCGGTGCTGCTAACGTTACTAGCTCTCCTCCTGTTGGTTCTCCGTTAGCGGTGCTGCTAACGTTACTAGCTCTCCTCCTGTTGGTTCTCCGTTAGCGGTGCTGCTAACGTTACTAGCTCTCCTCCTGTTGGTTCTCCATTAGCGGTGCTGCTAACGTTACTAGCTCTCCTCCTGTTGGTTCTCCGTTAGCGGTGCTGCTAACTTACTAGCTCTCCTCCTGTGGTTCTCCTTAGCGTGCTGCTAACGTTACTAGCTCTCCTCCTGTTGGTTCTCCTTAGCGTGCTGCTAACGTTACTAGCTCTCCTCCTGTCCCTTTAAACACAGATTTGTTGTTCACAAAGTAACATTAGAGATCGGCGAATAGAAAAGCATGAATGCCGACGTCCCGATTGCATTTCTTTTTTTACTGAATATCGTCCGATGGCGATCGTCAGTAAAACTTTATTTCACACTGACGGTTAAACTGTGACGACTAACCTGGTTTTATTTCGCTGCTCCAGATCGGAGACCTTTCGGTGGACAAGCAGCTTTTCGGTGAAGCCATCAAGCAGCCCGGCGTGGCCTTCATCGCCGCCAAGTTCGACGGCATCCTCGGCATGGCCTACCCTCGCATCTCCGTGGACGGGGTGGCGCCGGTCTTTGACAACATCATGAGCCAGAAGAAGGTGGACCAGAACGTCTTCTCCTTCTACCTGAACAGGTGAAACTAGATCCTGTAGGACGTGAAGTCTGTTCTCTGCTGTGGGAACTGAGCCTGTGACCCAGTTGCTCGTAGCGTCTCCCTCGTGGTTCCACTTTACAAACCGTGGCGATACTAGAGACTCCCTTATGTGCTGGAGGCGAGTGATGTTGGTGGTGTTTCTGGTTCTGAGACCCGGTTATTGGCCCAAAACATCATCCAATTCATCAAAAACATCAGTTTTTCTATTTGCTCTGCTGCATCTGTCATCTAATTAGTTAATTTTTTTTTCTGCACGGTGTTGGCGGCTGACTGGCCCGGACCAACATTGTGGTCATTGTGTCTCATTGTTGTTGCGATGTGATGGCACGTCTCGAATCAAATCCCCCTTCTTTTCTTTTCTTTTGCTCAGTTGCTCCAGAAAGCGACTAACAAATAGAAAAATAATAGAATATTATTGAAACAAGAATATTTTTTTCTAACATTGCTGCGTTTCAGAGAAATCAAACTGAACAGAATCTATTCGACTTCCAGGTAAACTCCTAAAAATGACGCGGAACTTGCGTTTAGCATCAGATTCTGATCTCACCGCGAAGCAGGCGGTCAATTAATGTTACGCTTTGATGGGTTTCTGCAAACAATCTGTTTTTAAAAGCTGGCGGCTTGTGGAGAGCAATGCAAAGACCAGGAAACGCTCTGGAGCTGCACACGGATCACAGCTCATAGCCGATAAGGAAGCGCTGCAGATGGATTGTTCTCACAAACGTAACATTTAGTGAACGGACGACAACGTTTCTTGTTCCTGATCTGCATTTAGTCTTCTAATATTGTTGTTCATGCTCGACTATTTGCATTTCTGTAAGAGAAACTATAAAAAAAATGATAAATATCGGACGCAAACAGGCGACTACAAATGAATGTTGATGTTGCTTCATGTCTGCTGGATGTTTGAATTAAACTAAAATATTCTCGTGAGCATGTTAACTGTGGCGCCCGTCAAAGTGCTGAGTAACGTAATGACGTGGTGCGATCTGGCTGCAAAGATGATCGATTTAAACTATTAATATTTCAAGAAAAGTAAAACCAAAGCAAAGTCCAATATAACTGGGATACAAAGCATTGCATTGTGGGAGCAGATGTTTCATAAAACTGGTATTTTAAAACCATTTAAATGCAAAATAAACTGACGCAATAAACTATGTAATTTGTTCAAAACAAACATTTTAACACCCTCTAAAGTTGATCCGGGTGTTTTTCCGTCTGTGGAGACGACGTTCTAAGTTCCCGTCTTCTCTCTCGTCAGGAACCCGGACACGGAGCCCGGCGGTGAGCTGCTGCTGGGAGGAACCGACCCCAAATACTACACCGGGGACTTCAACTACGTCAACATCTCCCGCCAGGCCTACTGGCAGATCCACATGGACGGGTGAGGCCTCGAACACTTTAAACATACAATGACTGACTCCTCTGGTCGTATAGAAGTCAAAGCTTCATGTGTTAAAGCTGCATTCTCTCTCCTGACCACCAGGGGGCGACTCCTCTGGTTGTATAGAAGTCAAAGCTTCATGTGTTAAAGCTGCATTCTCTCTCCTGACCACCAGGGGGCGACTCCTCTGGTTGTATAGAAGTCAAAGCTTCATGTGTTAAAGCTGCATTCTCTCTCCTGACCACCAGGGGGCGACTCCTCTGTTTTGTATAGAAGTCAAAGCTATTGTTTATATCTTATTCTTCTCCTGTTATCTTTTGATCAGTCTCTGGCACGAGACTCCTCGGTGATGAAGTCCGTCTTAACTTAACTAAACTAAACTAAACTTAACTAACTGTGTGTCAGGATGTCGGTGGGCGGCCAGCTGAGTCTGTGTAAGGGCGGCTGTGAGGCCATCGTGGACACGGGGACGTCTCTGATCACCGGCCCCTCTCTGGAGGTCAAGGCCCTACAGAAGGCCATCGGAGCCACGCCCCTCATCCAGGGGGAGGTGAGACAAACACACACCTTCACTGATGAAGAAGATAAAACACACTGATGAAGAAGATAAAACACACTGATGAAGAAGATAAAACACACTGATGAAGATAAAACACACTGATGAAGATAAAACACACTGATGAAGAAGATAAAACACACTGAAGAAGATAAAACACACTGATGAAGAAGATAAAACACACACTGTAATAAAGCTGATGGCTCTTCTTCTTCTCTATATATTTTAAATCAGTAGGAACCAACGTGCTTTGAGCTGAGCCACAGGAAGTGGGAGTAAAAGACAAATGAATATAGAATAACATTAATTAGCCATTACCTGTTTTGCGTAACAATTATTGGGAATAAATGAAGACACTTATTCCAGCAAAGTCTTGTTTTACTTTTTGACAATGTATTGTCAGTCAGGGAAAACAAGAAACATGTATGAACATAATTTATATATTTATAGTTGAAATTATTAAGTTTTAATTTAAAAAAATAAATAAATAAAAATTACTTTCTCTTGTTCCACCTTTTTTGAATTTTGAGAATTATTTTTGCTTTTCTTCCTTCTAGTGTGATTTGATAATCTAAATATCTTTTGTTTTTGTAAATATTGAACAAAACGAGCAACTCTGATGACGTCACTTTGGACTTCATCAACGTTTGATGACCATTTATTTTATTTTCTGACCTTTTTATCGACCGAAACATTTTTTTGTTGCCGCTCAGTGAAGATTTAATCCGTCTTGTTACGTGTTGAATTAATCACCACGTTGAGTTTTTATTGTATTATATTCTCCAACGTGTCAAATGCAGATTTATACTTTATTTTTATTCCATTCGCATCAGTTTAAGTTGCTTTATTTTACCTTCCGTGTCCTAACGAGTGACTTGTGCTCGTTTCAGTACATGGTGAGCTGCGACAAGATCCCCTCGCTGCCCGTCATCACCTTCAACGTGGGCGGCCGGCCCTACGCTCTGACCGGAGAGCAGTACGTCCTCAAGGTGAGACGCCCCGCGAGGCGGTGCTGCTGCTCGCCGCCCAGCAGGGGGCGACGGAGAGGCGGCTCCCTGCAGCAACAATAGACGCTGTGTGTCCAGAGTGTTGCGTCATAAACTAAACAAGTGCAGCTTTGTTTCACTTTGCAAAGTCAGGAGGAGGCTGGTTTGTTGTCTGAGGAGTGATTACACATTCCTTTATTTTATTTATTTAATTTATCTTATTTATCTTTCTTTCTTTTATTTCTTTTAGTTTTCTTTTATTTATCTTTATCTTATTTATTTATCTTTTTATTTATATTTATCTTATTTATATTTATTTAATTTAATGTATCTTTATCTTTATTTATCTTTTTCTTTTTAGATTTATTTTATTTTATTCATCTTATTTATCTTTATCTTTATTTATCTTTTTATTTATCTTTATCTTATTTATATTTATTTAATTTATCTTTATCGTATTTATCTATCTTTTCTTTTAGATTTTTTATTTATCTTTATCTTTATTTATCTTATTTATATTTCTTTTATTTATCTGTATCTTATTCATTTATATTTCTTATCTTATTTATATTTATTTTAGATTGTTTTTATTTATTTTTATTTAATTTATTGAATAACATTTCTGCAGCTCCGTCTCTGACCCTCCTCTCCTTTAATGCTCCAGGTGAGTCAGGCTGGGAAGACCATCTGTCTGAGTGGCTTCATGGGTCTGGACATCCCCGCCCCCGCCGGGCCGCTGTGGATTCTGGGAGACGTGTTCATCGGCCCGTACTACACCGTCTTCGACCGGGACAACAACCGGGTGGGCTTCGCCACGGCCAAGTGAAGCGTGTCCCGCGTTCAAATGCAAAGAGAAAAGAAAAGAGGAACGAGCTGCACACGTTTCCTGCTCCGGGGTCAAACTTTAGTCGGCGGTAGATTTCGTCTCCAGCTGAGAGAGAGAGGTGGTTTGAGATGTTGAGTGACGGGTGAACGCGATCAGGGATCAGTTGATTGGGACAGAAACGCCTTTTTGTTTTGTTTTTAACATCAAAGTGATCTTTTTCTTTCTTTTTTTTTTTTTTTTTAAATCAAGGATTTTTAAATTTAATTTTAGGAGGAAGTTGTTCCTCTTCTACCGACTTTGAGGTGTTTTAATGTGATTGGCCTGAATAAACCGTTTTGAAAAGGACCAGCGAGTCTTGTTTGTAGCTCCCCTGGATTAATAAAGAGTATTTAACAGATTAAACTGGTAATACTTCATAATAGTGTCCAGTAATTAAACTAGTAATACTTCATAATAGTGTCCAGACATTAAACTGGTAATACTTCATAATAGTGTCCAGACATTAAACTGGTAATACTTCATAATAGTGTCCAGACATTAAACTGGTAATACTTCATAATAGTGTCCAGACATTAAACTGGTAATACTTCATAACCAGACATGAGTCCATCCTCTCGGCAATAAAGAGAATACACGTATTTCCCAAAAGACTGAACTCTTACTTTTTAAATATCAGACTTCACAAGAGTGAAACTAAGAAATTAACTTTACCAGCGATGTGATCTCAAGACTCAACAAATCCTTCAAACTTTATTATTCCCTTCAACACTTACAATGTACGAATAAAAAAAATCAACTGTACATTAATCAAAGATTCATCCATAAAAGTAGTTAGTTTACTTTCGACATTCTCAGTAAAAATAGTCATAAAAATGTGCCCTCGGCTGTTTAGTATTCAGTAGAGGAAGTTTGTCTCCACAGATAATATAAATATATATAAATAAATATACATATATAAGTATATATATATATATAGATCTATATATATATATATATAGATCTATATATATATATAGATATATATATATTTATATATATCTATATAAATATATTTATATAGATCTATATAGATATATATCTATATAAATATATATATATATAGATATATCTATATATATATATATCTATATATATATATATATAGATGTATATACAGATATTGTTCACTATAAAGTCCGGTTTAGTAAAACTCGTACAGAACGAGACGGAGATCTTCGTCACAGAACCAGTGACCTCGTTTTTTATTTGTTTTGCTGACTCATGTTATCAGATGACTTCCTGATCTGACTGGTAGAAACCATCATGGTGGTTTTATATTCATAAAATTATATATATATATATATTTGTATATATTTATATATATTTGTATATAAATATATTTATATATTTTTATATATTTATATATATACTGTAAATACATATATATATTTACAGTATATATATATATAAAAAGAATATATATATACTGTAAATATATAACGTTCACTTTATAAACACACAGATAAAATGACCAGATTCTGTTCTCGACCAATCGGGTGAATTAAAAAACCTCATGAATCAATAATATTTAATCAAATTAATACAAAAAGAATCCTGTCGATCCAACATTACAATAAAACCTTTGTTACCACTTTCTAATAAGGCATCTTTTTTTATTAAAAGAAACAAAACAAATATTATAGTGGGTTTATTAATGGTTAATAAATCCTTTTCCAATGCTTAATGGATCAATTGTTCGTCGTTAAGAATGTCTGACTTTCTGAACTAATATCCATTAATTTCAACTTATTAACATTTATATCTTTAGAGTTCTTATAATAATCTGTTATTAGTAATTTAGGAACAGAGGGTGTGGTTAAACTTAAAGTTGACATAAGTTCTCCTGTAAAGCGTTAATAAATGATTAATTAATAATTAATAAAGCCATTATTTACAACCAGAGAACGATGTGTTGCTTTTCTTTGTCTTAATGACAGAATATGGAACATCTTTGGGTTTTGAACTATTCGTTGGACAAAGCAAAACATTTTAAGTCACATTTTGTTTTACAGACAGAAACAATTACTCAATTAATTGAGAAAATAATCTGCAGATTAATTGATAATGAGAAGTTAGTCGCAGCTCTTTTTTTAAGCGATGCCTCATTAGAAAGTGATTTTTGCTGCTCAACATTCACAGGTCACCTTATTAGGACGTGGATGTTATTTTAATATCCGTTATGAGAACGTTGTGCTCGTGGACCGTGAGTTCAGTGAGGTCGTAAACAAACCAGCGGTTCATGTGAGGCTCTTCTTCTGCGAGAGTTTCTAATTTTATCTAAATAAATAAATACTTTTTTTTTGGAGCTTTTTTTTTTTTCAACGTGTTCTTGAGGCGGTTTCTCCGGAGACCTCGGCGGCCTGTCGTCTCCAGAGCGGGAAAACAAACGGCTCAGTTTCGTTCTCCAACCGGAGGTTGACCTCTGACCTCTGACCTCTGACCTTCAGCCCTGCTGGCCTCCCTTCTCGTTCCCCTCCCCCGCGGGGGGCCCCGTGCTCTGGCTCTCCTGCCCGCCGTCGGTCTCTCTCACCGGGGCCGCCGGGTCCCTGACGACGCCCCCCTCTGCCTCCGGCTCCGCCCCCGGCTCCGCCTCCGGCTCCTCCTCCGGCGGGCGCGCGGCGTCCGGGATGATCTCCACCTCGATGTCGGAGGAGTCCTCGCTCTCCTTGAACCACACCGTCTTCTGGCCCTCCTTCCTGCGCTGCCGGGCCAGGGTGGACCTCTTGGCGTACTCGGCGTCCCCGTCCCCGTCCCCCCGGCCCCTGCGGGGCGGCCTGGCGGAGGCGGGGCTCCCCGCGGTGACGTGGTTGGTGTGGAGGCCGCAGGAGGAGCAGTGGCGGCTCCGCCTCTCCATGGGGATGACGCGGCCCCGGGCCCCGGGGAAGGTGCTCCGCCTGGGGAGGCCGTTGCTCCGGCGCCGGCTCTGGTCGCCCTCCGTCTGGAAGCCGTCGTTGGTGTACTGCAGGGAGTCCCGGTGGCCGGACCGGGGCTCGTCCGACTTCAGGCAGGGGCCCAGGCACTGCAGCAAGGAGAGGGGCCTGGTTAATGAAGCGCACAGGCCATTGGGGCATCCCCCCATTTAATTTATCTTTATCTTATTTATTTATCTTTCTTTCTTTTATTTCTTTTAGATTTATTTCTTTTATTTATCTTTATCTTATTTATTTATCTTATTTCTTTTATTTCTTTTAGATTTATTTCTTTTATTTTATTTTATTTTATTTTATTTATATTTAGTTTATATTTATTTTTTTATTTTTTTTTATTTTTATTTATTTTATATTTATTTATTTTTTTTTTATTTCTTTTAGATTTATTTCTTTTATTTATCTTTATCTTATTTATTTATCTTATTTCTTTTATATTTATTTCTTTTATTTTATTTTATTTTATTTATATTTATTTATATTTATTTTTATTTAATTTATTGAAGAACATTTCTGCAGCTCCGTCTCTCTCCTCTTCTGTGTGTGTCAGAAGGCGATTAGCTTAGCTTAGCTTAGCTTAGCTTAGCATAACTGTAGTTTTAAGGGCTCCCGGCTCTCGCTCCATACTTAACATATATATATATGAGGGGAAAGAAAAAGGGTCTCTCTTTATTTAAAGAGATTCATGTCACAAGACTTCCTGGTTCCTGAGGTGAAATAAGAAAACATGCTTTGAAGTTGGAAATAGGTTTTAAAGAAACTTTGACAATCGTCTGCAGAATAAAGATGTTTTTTTTCATTAACAATAGCATCGATCTGATCGATAAAGTTTTGCATTAATATGAGAAATGCTGACTGACCTCGCATATTTTGTCCACGCTGGCGTTGCCCCTCCAGAGGCGTGAGACCAGGAAGCCGATGACGATGAGGCAGAGGACCAGCAGAGCCGCCATGACCAGGCCCAGCAGAGCCATGTCGCCCGGCCGGTAGCCCACGCTGGAGGGGGAGGGGGCGGTGACCGCTGGGCAAGGGGGGGGGGGGGGAACATCAACATTCACTTACATAGGCTCACTTAGGAGTTATTATGTCCACCTTTTCATCACCTTGACATTTATTTTGACTCACTGTACGATGCTTATGTAACACTGTATGTGACATTGTTCTTGAATTTTTGTAGACATTATTTATGACTTTTATATGAATTACTTTACTCTGACTTTTTATGAAATTTCTTATTTGACATATATCATGAATTTCTTTTCCAATACTATATTTTGACTTTTTGTGACTTTTGTTCATGACATATGACTTAAAAAAATGTATATGCCTTTTTGTGACATATGACTTTTCATATTACGTTTTTATGACATACTATTCTATTACTTTTTATTAAAATGTTATTGATTTATTTATTATTTATATTCATAGATTTATTGAAGACTTTTTGTATTATTATTTTTTTAGACATTTTTTATGACTTACTTTACTCTGTTTTTTTATGAAATCTCTTATTTGATATATTATATCATGAATTTCTTTCGTGACAGATTTTTTTCTGACATACTGTACTTTGACTTTTTGTGACTTTTGTTCATGACATACTATAATATGACTTAAAAACATTATATGGAATACTATACCAAGCCTTTTTGTGACATATGACTTCTCATTTTATGTTTTTATGACATACTATTCTATTACTTTTTATTAAAATGTTATTGATTTACTGTACTGTAAGATTTTTTAATGACATACTTTATGAAATTTCATATTTGACATACTATACTTTTTGTATTATTTTCTGTATGGCATACTACAGTATTACTTTTTATTGACATTTCTATGACATACTATACTCAGACTTTTCATATGATTTTTTTCTGGGATACTATTCTACGATAGTTTTTTACAGCATACTATATTAGGATCATTTCATGACATCAATGACATGCTTTACTATGACCTTTCGTATTATTTTGTTAATGCATACTACAGTATGACTTTGTAATGACATTAATGATGTACTATGACTTTTTAAAAGTTTTTTTAATCACATTTTTCATGACGTACCATATGATTTTTTGTGTGATTTATTTTTATGCCATGATAAACTGACTTTTTTATGGCGTACTTAATTAATTATTACTTTTTCGTGGCTCACTATAGTAAGACTTTTTATGACTTTTTTAAATGAAATTTGAGGAAATTATAAATCTCGTCTGAATTTGACCTGACTTTCCTTTTAAATATCTTAAAAACTGTTCAGTAAAATCATATGAACCTGTGTAAGGTAAGGTCATCCAGAACAATACTCCACTGGATACTAACCTATGAAGGAAAGGTTCCTTCTTACAGGTCAATTATGAATATTAGATCGAACAGATCGAACAGTAGAATAAACTAAATTTCTTTATATATAGATTTCACATAAAGTGCAATATAATGTCATTCGTACTTAATTTATCATACATATATTTTATTATTGAAATACGGGTCTTCATATTTTTTGGCCCCTCAAAGCAACCGTATTGCCCCAGTAACGTCCCAGTTGGAAATCTACTTCACAACAGACTTCTTGTGTCAGAGTAAATTATTTTGTTGAAGGTTCACAGCACAGCCGTTGCCTCCGCACAGCTCTCAACATGGCGACGGCTCGCAGCTAACAGCTAACAGCTAATAGCTAACATCTAACATCTAACAGCTAACAGCTAACAGCTAACATCTAACAGCTAACAGCTAACATCTAACATCTAACAGCTAACAGCTAACAGCTAACATCTAACAGCTAACAGCTAACAGCTAACATCTAACATCTAACAGCTAACAGCTAACATCTAACAGCTAACAGCTAACATCTAACAGCTAACAGCTAACAGCTAACATCTAACAGCTAACAGCTAACATCTAACATCTAACAGCTAACAGCTAACAGCTAACAGCTAACAGCTAACATCTAACAGCTAACAGCTAACATCTAACAGCTAACAGCTAACATCTAACAGCTAACATCTAACAGCTAACAGCTAACAGCTAACAGCTAACATCTAACAGCTAACAGCTAACAGCTAACAGCTAACAGCTAACATCTAACAGCTAACATCTAACATCTAACAGCTAACAGCTAACAGCTAACATCTAACAGCTAACATCTAACATCTAACAGCTAACATCTAACAGCTAACATCTAACAGCTAACAGCTAACAGCGGTGGACAGCGCGTAATGGCAACAGTGCTTCGGGAGCTAACGGTGTTTTACGTGAGGGCGAACAAGCGGGTGGCGCTACGTTTCCAATCAGTCCCTCAACTTTGACTGGGAGAATGTACCGGGTTACGTTACAGCATCACAGAGAATCCCCGTGATGTTTTACCTGGTATGACCTGAACAGAAAGGGCAGCGGATCCGAACTCCCCTGTCGTCGTGTCCACGGCTCTGAGCTGCATTCGTATTTAAAAAAAAAAAAAAAAAAATGTCAGTGTCAGTAAATGTATGCAAAGATATTTCATTCCGCTTGAATCCTAAAACGTTTACTCTTCCGTCACCTGAAGCGCGAAGGACTCCGTCTTCACGACTCTCTTCAGGATCACGAACCCGTCCGAGGTCACGTTGACGTAGCTGCTGTACTGAACCTCGTACCTCACGTCGGGATTCGCACCCTGACGTCAATCAAGTGCCACAAAATAAAATGATTTAGGGACGCGAGGCGTCATCAGACAGAACCAACCCCCATGAACACGGCCCCGATTGGGTCGGACAACCACGAAGACAGTTAGAAAGACTCAGAGAAACAATATCTTTCATCTGGAGTCGTGTTTCTGTCAATCTGATTAAAGTAATTGAAGCGTTGCTTTTAAATTCCTGAAAAAAAACATATAAATGTGTTTATTTTAAATGTTCTCTCTTCCCAGTGTTCTGGACAGGTAGAGTAAATGTTGATTGTCTGAGTGTGTCTTCTTATGGAAGCAGCCAACAGTCGTATGAATTATATTTAAAGATAGCTGACGATCATTTGTGCAGCGTGAGAAACAACGCGACGACGTGCAGGCGCTAAAGGTTGAGTAGAGCTGCGGAGTTTAAACCTGGATATCTCTTTATAAAGTGGACATGGCAAACAGTTGCTTATTTCCACATTCAGCGGTTGCAGAGCAACATGATTATTCTTTAGGAGTCTTTGTGTTCGAGTCCACCTGATGAATGAGACTCCAATATTCTCTCTTTTAGCTCTGTTTTTGGTCTCCACCAGACTGTTTATATATATATAGTCTGTTTAGCTGCTAAATGCCCAATTCTGTTCACCAGCTGGTCTCAAACTGAGTCCGTCTGCTGTTTGCTGCTGAGCAGGTGGTGAACGGTGGCTTTTGTGAAGCCTTTTCCTCTGAAAACAGCTGATTGTTGGTTGTAAAACGCCACCAAATAATATTCTGAAAGACCCAAAAGGTCCAAAGAGCTGAAAGAGTTGGGTGATGATTCTCTCTGGTTTTATCACTATGAACTATTTCACACTGTAATCATTTGATCCATCGTTGGTGCAGGAATATTGATCAGAGCATTTTAAAATGATGCTTAATGATCGTCATCAGTTCGGATGCACATCGCCTAATCTCCTGAATGGTTAGATATGATAAGAAACATTTGATTGACAGATTAACGGTGAGAATAGTTATCAATATAAAATGATCAGTTATCAGTTGACAGTGTAACATCAAGGTTCAACACTCACAGCGGCGAAGTCCTCGTCCCGGGCTCGGACCCTGAAGGGCCGGTTGGTGCCTCGGTCTCGGAGGATCATGCTCTCGGGGACCGAGTTGCTGTAGATGAATCCTTCGTATCGCTCCTTCTCGAAGCGAGGAGGGTTCCTGCTCTTCTTCATCACGTCGATGGTCACCTGCGTCACCGCGAACTGATCCCTGTTGGTGACCTGTGACGCCTGAGGGGACGCCAAAGGAGTGGGCGGACATTTTCTTTGTCAGATGTTTTGCATTTAATGTTTTTCATTCAGATCGCCGCAGAACAACAGCTTTTATTTACCAGAACAGTCAGAGTGATCGGGCCCACGATGTCAGCGGCTTTAGCCATCGAGATGTTTCCTGTTTCCTCATCAATCTGGAAAATATTTCCCTCATTTCCTGGTGATGAAAGAAAAACGTCGTCACTGTGAGCGAGAAGCTGATGGAGAAAACTCTGCTACTTAGAATAATCCTGATTAAAAATGATAATAAAAGTAAAATCTTGAGAGCTGGAGCTGAATGTGCTGTTGAAGAGTTACTAAATACATCGTGACCGGAAGCAAATAGAAATAGATGTGTTGTTCTGTTTTTGTCATGTATTCGTCATGTATTCGTCCTGTATTCGTCATGTATTCGTCATGTATTCGTCCTGTATTCGTCATGTATTCGTCATGTATTCGTCATGTATTCGTTCGTCCTGTATTCTTCATGTATTCGTCCTGTATTCGTTATGTATTCGTCCTGTATTCGTCATGTATTCGTTCGTCCTGTATTCGTCATGTATTCGTTCGTCCTGTATTCTTCATGTATTCGTCCTGTATTCGTTATGTATTCGTCATGTATTCGTCATGTATTCGTCATGTATTCGTCCTGTATTCTTCATGTATTCGTCATGTATTCGTCATGTATTCGTCATGTATTCGTCATGTATTCGTCATGTATTCGTCATGTATTCGTCATGTATTCGTCCTGTATTCGTCATGTATTCGTCCTGTATTCTTCATGTATTCTTCATGTATTCTTCATGTATTCGTCATGTATTCTTCATGTATTCGTTCGTCATGTATTCGTCATGTATTCGTCATGTATTCGTCATGTATTCGTCATGTATTCGTCATGTATTCGTCATGTATTCAGTTCAAACCTCGGAGGATTCTGTAGCCGATCGGCTCGCTCCGGTTCTTGTCTCCGTCCTTGGCGAACACCGGACCGGGCTCCAGCACCAGAGGCCCGTCCTGCGGATTAAAACCATCCCACGGAGTCGTGAGCTTTACTGTCTCGTCCCAAAAAATGTCTCATTGCCTTCGAGAGCAAATACAACAACTTGAGGTTTATCTCAGACGACTGTACCGATACTTCAGATGTTCTCTCATCTCATTATTATAGATTTTATATCAATAAAGAAGTGGGTGGGACAAAATTTAGATTTTGAGGTGTTTTGGGGGACGTGTGCCAGAAATGGAGACCTACATGGGAACTTGGGAGGTTCCTTTTCCCCTGAGCTGTGATTGGACGGGTGCTGTGAGGTGAAGCGTGACGAATGAGCTCACCTCCTTCTCCGTGAGGTTGACTTTGCCGCGGTAGCCGCTGCTCACGCACAGCTTGGCGGTTCCCAGGTTGGTCCTCAAACAAGGCTGAAACCACGGAGGCCGGTTGTCCACGTCCCTCACCTGCACCGTGATGGAGGCCACGGAGGTGAAGAAGGGCTTGTCGGAGGCCGAGCCGTCGAGCGTATCCTGGTGCGTGTGACACATGTTCACAAAGGTCAAAGGTCACAGAGAAGCGGCCACACCGGGAGGTGGTTCCTGTAAGCGGTGACTGTACCTGCACGTGTAGAACCAGAGAGATCTTCTGCACCACGTCGTAGTCCAGGATGCTTTTCACGATGATCTTTGGAGTGTTGATGTTTTCCAGACGGAAGTATTTATCCTGGTTTAACAACGAGTGAGAGACAAGAAATACTTCATACATACAGATATAGAAGATTTAAAAATATATCTATATTTATAAAGCATCCTTCAAAATAAAGTCGCCCGCCACAAAAGCTTGATTCGTCCACTACAGCCTTGTTCCGCTCTCAGCCAGTACAGGGCGCTCTGTATTGGTTTATGTATTCTTCATTTATTGGGCCCAAAATATTTAGAGCCCAAATGCACCGTTATGTTTCAAGAATGAGCTCGGGTCATTTATGCAAATTAAAAAACGAAGGGTATTTTTGGGGGAAATAGTTGCAACAGTATTCTCCCCTAGAACGCAACACTGTGGGGACTTTGACGCAACACAAGTTTCATTCAAGTAATTCTTCTTCTTCTTTTGGGGCCAAAACTATTACAAATGTAAATAATAAATTTAGTGTCTGAATTAGAGTCATCAAGGGAAAGAAAAAACATCAACATACCAGGTGAACCCCAAATCTGTGACTGTATGTCATAATAAATGTGATAAAACATTTTTTTTATAGTTTGCCATAAAAATGTCACAGTATAATGTAGTAAAAAGTTTTTTTTATTTAAGT
>JACSYO010002004.1:195000-200000 GCA_016806645.1 Ophiodon elongatus
CGTTGTCCGGTCTGGGAGCTGTCCGTGTTTTTGTTTTAAAACTTTAACCCTTTCACAGTGTGTTTTTCAGTTTATTATAACATTTTGGTCGCTTAAAGATGTCTTATTTAGTGTTGGGTTGTACGTAGCTCCTCCCTCACTTCTGGTTGCATAAAAACAAGACGTCGACGTCAAAAATACCAAACTCATCAGCTCACAAACCAACGGATGACGCCACGTCGACTACGTTCACTTCTTACTTAGTTAAGGTCGTGTTTAATGTGTCCTTTTAAAGTTTCAGACCATCGAGTGCATCACACCCGGACTGATTGGCTCTGATTGGCTCTGATTGGCCCTGATTGGCCCTGATTGGCCCTGATTGGCTCTGATTGGCTCTGATTGGCCCTGATTGGCTCTGATTGGCTCTGATTGGCTCCGCTCACTGAAATCTGTCCAATCAGATTAGTTTCCACTCAGCAGGAGTCATTTTTTCACCATTATTGTGAAACACTTCTATCAACCACCCAACTACAGCAGCTTTGTTTGTTTGTTGGCTACATCTTTGCACTACTGTTTTGTTTTGTTAGTTAATTTAATTTAATATTATTATTCTATTCTATTTTTTGTATATATTGTTCTTAACTTACCTGTATGTAAAAAAGCTGCTGTAGCAAAAAAAAACGTCCTTTGCGGGATTAATAAAGTATTTATCTATCTATAGTATCTATCTACATATCTACCTATAGTATCTATATTATCTATCTATCTATCTATCTATCTATCTATCTATCTATAGTATATATCTATCTATCTATCTATCTATCTATCTATCTATCTATCTATCTATCTATCTATCTATAGTATCTATCTATCTATCTATCTATCTATCTATCTATAGTATCTATCTATCTATCTATCTATCTATCTATCTATAGTATCTATCTATTATCTGAAGTACATTTTGTTCAAAACATCGTACGACACACAATTTTCCTCAAAAACAAAATGA
The DNA here is from genome assembly GCA_016806645.1 of Ophiodon elongatus. NCBI lineage: Eukaryota > Metazoa > Chordata > Actinopteri > Perciformes > Hexagrammidae > Ophiodon > Ophiodon elongatus. Next base: position 195,989 of record JACSYO010002004.1, read on the forward strand.
TGATGAAAATATTATATTACATGTGATTAAACTGGATTAGAGATAAATCTGACGGGCTGATGTTAGTTTATTGTTGTCTACTGTTACCGATAACTAGAAATAGTTGTGAGGAAATGCAAAAGATACGTCAGAGGTCGTCGTGAAAACAACTGTCACATTTTATGTTTCAAGAGAAATGAACATCTTCATGGATCCCATGCTCTCATCTGATTGGCCCACAGTGTCAGACTCACCTCGTAGTCCAGGCCCTTCTTCACCATCAGGGCGTTCCCCTTCAGGTAGAACAGGTCCTCCGGGTTCACCGCGACGCTCAGCACGGCGTCGCCGCCGGAGACGATGGTCACCAGCTGGACGTCGGCCGTGTTGTTCTCGGGGATCGTTACGGGGCCCGGAGGAACCGTGCACACTGAGGGAGGAGAGGACTTATTACTGTACGTCAGGTACCATTATCACAAGTTTAGTTGGTGCTCTCGACTTCAAACACGAGCAATTATACAGTATATACTGTGTATACTGTGTATACTGTGTATACTGTGTATACTGTGTATATGTACACTTTCTACATCACAGTCTCAGAGGGAAATGTTGTACTTTTCACTTCACTTCAGTTATCTGACAACTTTAGTTACTTTTACACATTTTTACACACAAAAGTTATAAAATATGAATAAATTAAACATCCCAAAAGTAAAACCATCCATAACTCAATCAGTCGATTGACTGAAAGAAAATTAAATAGAAACTATGTTAAACCACGTAAAAACATTTGATGCAGCTTTTCCTTTTAATATTGTTAATAATGTTTATATATTAGTAATAATGTTTGGAGTAAACAAACATTGTGAAGGTGTCACTTTGGACATTTTCTCCTTATTTTCACTATTTCTAACAAACCAATCGATTAATGGAGAAAATAATCTGCAGATTAATCCATAATAAAAATAATCCTTCGTTATAAATTGAAAATGAAGCAACTATAACAGTAAAATCCTGATTTTCCATCAATGCATGAATAAATATAAACTATTGATATAAGATATACGAGTCACACAGGTTTTTCTTCGTTTTAAAACCCCAAATTGATCATCTGCCTCCTCCCAGAATCCTCCAGTTCTTCTGTACTGGAACAAATCACACAAATAAGGGCCAAGAAGTTACTGGAGCTTAGCTTAGCATAAACACTGGAAGCAGGTGTAAACAGCTAGCATGGCTCTTTATTGCCACATCAATGTGACTGATTGCTCTTTTCCTCTTTCTCTGTCTTTGTGAACTCACAGAGACAGATTCCAAAGACTCGTAAAGCTCATAAAACATTAAACAAAGTATAAAATAAATCACCCACAACCCATAAAATAATCATAAACGCACGAAACGAATAAAATCCAACAGCAGAAAAGATGAAACACCAGCACCTGTCAGGTAATTAGCAGCAACATCACACGAGCAACGAGATGAAAAAGCTTCAAGTGCATTAAAAACATGGTCACACAGCTCCAGTGTGTCTGGAACCTGAATGTTCTGGTTCTACTGCGTCTCAGATCTTCAGGGGCCCTTTCGAACTTTAAGGCCCTTCCTTTGTCGTGACATCCGATAAACACTTTGCCTTTCGGGTCCAACAACAACACAGCGACTACGCCCCCCTGCCCCCCCCCCCCCCCTCCATGTAAACAGCTCAGAGCTGAAGCTCGTCCTCCTTCAGACCTTCAGGCTGAACAGCAAGTCTCAAGGTTCCTGATGTTTATCATCTGACATGTCACACGTCTGCTGATACGCTGAAGGAAGGGAAAAGAGACCCTGAGTAAGAAGTGGCAAGAAATGATGTGAAGGCTATCTGAAGGCTTCTCTAACCTCTTCAGGCCCCTAAAAATACTTTAGTGTTTTCACGAGGGATCACGAGTGGACACGGAGTCCATAAAGGTGAAAGAACAGACACTGAAGACCCCCAGACTCTCCAGTGCCCCCGTCCCCAACATCCCCGTCTCCAGTGCCCCCGTCCCCAGCACCCCGTCCCCAGCACCCCGTCCCCAGCACCCCGTCCCCAGCACCCCGTCCCCAGCGCCCCCCGGCTCTACTCACGTCGTTCAGCCTGACACACGGCACAGAGCCAGACGGCCACGACGCCTCCGAGGAGGACGTCCACAGGTCGGCTCCTCGATGGCAGTTCCATGTCCCGATTTCAAAAGCCACCAGCGAATGAAGTCCGGAGGAGGATGAGGAGCCGTGGTACCAGCTGGTACTCGGCCACATAATGCCCCTCTGTGCTGCCCGGCGAGTGGGAGTCGACTACAGTCGCGATGTTTGTGACTTCATCTTACGGCCACATATTGCATGAAGCGCCTGCCAGCAGAGGACTCGCTGCCTCCTACTAAAATACTTGCATCTGTTTTAGCTGCACGGGCCGTTCTGTAGCCGTGGCCCCAGTGCATTCTGGGAGGAGTCCAGCACAGGAATGTGGGCAGCTGAAAACATTTCCCACATGGATGAATACTCTTCAGGTTTCAAGGTGTAAATAAATACATATATATATGTATATATATTTATATATATATATATATATATATATATATATATATATGCATACTCTTCAGGTTTCAAGGTGTAAATAAATACATATATATATATGTATGTATATATTTATATATATATATATATATATATATATATATATTTCCCATCACAATACGAATACTCTTCAGGTTTCAAGGTGTGCATAAATACATATACACATGTATGTATATATATTTATATATATATATATATATATATATATAAATATATAAGTTTGACAAATGAACGTAGTGGTGTAAAAAGTATAAGGTAATAATAAAATTAAGATATTTAAATACAGTAAAGTACCTCAAACGTGTATTTAAGTAGTGGATTAGTTGACTCAGTTGATTTTGGTCACAAAGAAGATTCCTTGAGTCAATTATTAAAAATGTTATGCTGAATGATTTCTTATGAGCACACCTCCGATAAACACAAGATTTAAAGTGGTGCTGATCTATATCCATATATATATTAATTGCCTCCATAGGCTCTCAACATGGCGGGTGGGCTCTCGGCCGTGAGCTAACCAGTGTTTCCCAAACTGGATAAACCATCGAGACCCGAGGCACAATCGTTCACAAATGTTGCCTCTTAACGGCTCTCAACATGGCGACCAGCTGACCAGGAAATAAAACAAACAAAGAAATTATACATGTGTGATTCTTTTCCTGGAGGTTTACTCTCCAGTAGGAAGCAGCGGGCTCGGAGCTGAGAGCCACAGACAGGAAGTCCGACCGTATTCAGAGACGGACCGACGCTCTGTTGGTTTCAGTCTCTTCGTGGGATTCGTTGACAATAAGAAAGCCTTTTCCTCCTCGCGGGCAGCGATGCACGACACCGATTGGCCGGTGAACAAAACACTGACGGGTCGGAGATGTTGGTCCTCTCCTTCCTGTCTGCTCCCTCGGGGATAGTGACGCGAAGTTACACCGGCACAGACCGGGGCTCGTCACGGCCTCACGTGTGGACAAGGAGCCTCTGTGGGCCTCCGTAGGACCACTGTGGGCCTCCATACATGGCGGCCTCCATACATGGCGCCCCGGGGGCCTCCATACATGGCACTAAGTACCCGCACACACGTCTCCTCTGTGTGGGAACAACGAGCTCACAGTGCCATGTTGTTGCATGAAGCTCAGACGCTATGTTTCCATGCAGAGATGCTCCCCGCCAACACTGAACACACACACACACACACACACACACACACACACACACACACACACACACACACACACACACACACACGGCTTCTCTGTGCTGGTTTCCCGTCCGACCACCGGGTGGAGCCTCGACTCCGGTTATAATTTATAGCTTTATTCATCCTCGCAGCAGAAGAAAAGACAAAGGAAAGAACACTGATAATCACTAAAAACAGCCTTTAAGTTTAAAAACTAGATGTGGAATTAATGATAAGTAAATTAATTGTGAATATAAATACACGAAATATCTAAAACTAAAGAAC
>JACSYO010002004.1:205000-285000 GCA_016806645.1 Ophiodon elongatus
CCTGGTGTGAGGTTAGACCAGGTCCTGGTGTAAGTTAGACCAGGTCCTGGTGTGAGGTTAGACCAGGTCCTGGTGTGAGGTTAGACCAGGTCCTGGTGTGAGGTTAGACCAGGTCCTGGTGTGAGGTTAGACCAGGTCCTGGTGTGAGGTTAGACCAGGTCCTGGTGTGAGGTTAGACCAGGTCCTGGTGTGAGGTTAGACCAGGTCCTGGTGTGAGGTTAGAATCCAGTATTTCCAGTATTTTGTGTCTCTGTGACGTCTGATAGTTAAATCACAGAAATTCCTGGAAAAACAAATATATTTTTTATTGGAGTCGATGTTTGCAGCCGCAGACTGAATTGAGAGAACTGGCTTCTGAAACACGCGGCTGAGTCATGAAGCCATTAATAAATCATGCTACCTCCTTTTAAACCATTTTAATGAAAACCTCATGAGAGTTGAACTTCAGAAGGATTTCGTCGGCAGTGAGCTCCCAGCATGCACTGCAGCATGTCATGTATCTGTCAAAGTGTTGAGGAAACGTCTGGGGAGGAACAATAAGCGCGTCATATTTAAAACGTCTAATTAGTTTAATGTTCGGGGGCAAAGACGACACGAGTGTTCATTAAGTTGATTTACTGTCTTCTTCTACTGTGTCTTTGTCTTCTTGTGTCTTTGTCTTCTTCTTCTACTGTGTCTTTGTCTTCTTGTGTCTTTGTCTTCTTCTTCTACTGTGTCTTTGTCTTCTTGTGTCTTTGTCTTCTTCTTCTACTGTGTCTTTGTCTTCTTGTGTCTGTGTCTTCTTCTTCTACTGTGTCTTCTTCTTCTACTGTCTTCTTCTTCTTCTTCTACTTTGTCTTTATCTTCTTCTACTGTCTTCTTCTTCTACTGTGTCTTTGTCACACACACACACACTCTACTGTGTCTTTGTCTTCTTCTTCTACTGTGTCTTTGTCTTCTTGTGTCTGTGTCTTCTTCTTCTACTGTCTTCTTCTTCTACTTTGTCTTTATCTTCTTCTACTGTCTTCTTCTTCTTCTGTGTCTTTGTCTTCTTCTACTGTGTCTTTATCTTCTCCGTCAGCCGTCTGACATTTGCCATTTTTTTATTTGTCTATTGTCTGTCTTTTTTTTCTTCATCCATCTCTTCTTTCTTTACCTATCGGCTCTTATCTGGTCAGAGATTCTCATGAGGTGGCCAGGTTTAATCACAGGGAAGCACACCACCTCCCTCTTTCACACACACACACACACACACGCGCACACACACACACACACACACACACACACACACACACACACACACACAGTATATATACCCAAGTAATTAGCCTTATCCCATCAATCAGCTCGGACTCGTCAGGCTTCTTTCTCCTTATGAATGTTTAAACACTAAAAAGTCTCTTTCCCAGACGGAATGAGAAGCCTGCACCTTTTATATATATATATATATCAGGGTAAAACCCTGTGGAATATCTTTTCTTTATTTGTTTGTGTTCGTGTGTGTGTGTGTGTGTGTGTGTGCGTGTGTGTGTGTGTGTGTGTGTGTGTGTGTGTGTGTGTGTGTGTGTGCGTGTGTATGTGTGTGTGTGTGTGTGTGTGTGTGTGTGTGTGTGTGTGTGTTGGTCGAGTGGCAGCAACGCACCAAAAGGGATTAAGGAGAAAGAAACTGCTCGCTGGGTGATAACAGCGTTTTTAAAAAAAATCTAATTTAGAGACCGATTCAGGATTAGTTGTTAAATTAATGTAGAAAATGTCACCGTTTGAGAGAAGATTCATCTCTTTTGAATAAGAATTAAGCAATATATGTCAAGGATAGATTCTTCTGACATTTTACTGGACAGTGAAATTGAGTTTTACTTCATTTAAATGTAGAAGTAGTAGTATTAGAATAGTAGTAGTAGGAGAATATCAGTAGTAAATGTAGCAGTGGCAGTACAATAGTTGTAGTAGTAGTAGTAGACCGATAGTGGTAGTAGCAGTAGTGAGAGAATAGTACTAGCAGCAGCAGCACAAAGGTAGTAGTAGGATAGGAATAGTAGTAATGGAATACTAGCAACCGTAGTAATTGTAGAAGAATACTTAGGATTTAGTAGTAGTAGTAGTAGTAGTACTAGTAGCAGTAGCAGTAGAATAAAGGTAGCCGTTGCAGAAGTATCAGTAGTAGTAGTAGTCATAGAAGTGGTTGCAGTAGTAGTAGTGGAACAGTAGTAATGGAATACTGGCAGCAGTAGTTATAGTAGAGGAATACTAGCATGTAGTAATAGCAGAGTGGTAGCAGGTGTAGTAGTATCAGTAGTCATAGAAGTAGTAATAGTAGTAAAAGTGGAATAACAGAAGTAGCATACTTGCAGTAGCAGTAATACTATAAAAATACTAGCATGTAGTAGTAGTAGTAGATCTACAATATGTAGTAGCAATAGTATAATGGTAGCAGTTGTAGTAGTATCAGTAGTCATAGAAGTAGTAATAGTAGTATCAGTAGTCATAGCAGTAGTAATAGTAGTATCAGTAGTCATAGCAGTAGTAATAGTAGTATCAGTAGTCATAGCAGTAGTAATAGTAGTATCAGTAGTCATAGCAGTAGTAATAGTAGTATCAGTAGTCATAGAAATAGTAATAGTAGTAAAAGTGGAATAACAGTAATAGAATACTAGCAGCAGCAATAATAGTAAAAGAATACTATCACGCAGTAGGAGTAGTAGTAGATGTACAATCTGTAGTAAAGTAACAGAACAGATAGCCAGCTGACATTTTACAAGTCAATTAGAGTCAGAAACGTACTTCATCCTTGTTTTTTATTTTTCCTGCTCTGGCCCATCAGCTGACGTTCATCCTGTTTCCACGCTGTGAGCCGGTCGTGCTCAGACACTCTGAAGAGCCGTGGCTACATTAAGAAAAGGGCACGAGACGGCTGCATCCAACACACACAACGGCGAAGACGGGAGACCGAACGAACACCGGAATCGGACGTGAGCCGTCTGGACGCCGGACCCACGTCGATCGCAGCATCGTCGGCGTAGACGTTGACGTCCGGGAGTCAGCAGACAGCCGCGGAAAGGTCGAGCAGAACATTTGCATGCGATGCCGGAGACCTTTTATGTTACGATGACTGTTCGAATGATTATGTCTCCCAAACACGCACCTACTCATGAACGAGTGACATTTATTAGCGTGGTGGCTGTTTAAGCAATGCTCCGAGTTCCTTCAGGCCACTTGGTCTGCAACGTATCCGAGTTCTGACTCAGGGTTCATTAGAGCTCTGTTAGAGACAGCGGGTGATTCCCATGCAGTTACATATTGTTTCTATCTTGTTAGAGATGCCAACCTCCGATTCTGAAGAGTGAAGCCAATGCTGAAGTGTCTTAAAACCTGCATTGTCTCTCCTGACCACCAGGGGGCGACTCCTCTGGTTGTATAGAAGTCAAAGCTTCATGTGTTAAAGCTGCATTCTCTCTCCTGACCACCAGGGGGCGACTCCTCTGGTTGTATAGAAGTCAAAGCTTCATGTGTTAAAGCTGCATTCTCTCTCCTGACCACCAGGGGGCGACTCCTCTGGTTGTATAGAAGTCAAAGCTTCATGTGTTAAAGCTGCATTCTCTCTCCTGACCACCAGGGGGCGACTCCTCTGGTTGTATAGAAGTCAAAGCTTCATGTGTTAAAGCTGCATTCTCTCTCCTGACCACCAGGGGCGACTCCTCTGGTTGTATAGAAGTCAAAGCTTCATGTGTTAAAGCTGCATTCTCTCTCCTGACCACCAGGGGGCGACTCCTCTGGTTGTATAGAAGTCAAAGCTTCATGTGTTAAAGCTGCATTCTCTCTCCTGACCACCAGTGGGCGACTCCTCTGGTTGTATAGAAGTCAAAGCTTCATGTGTTAAAGCTGCATTCTCTCTCCTGACCACCAGGGGGCGACTCCTCTGGTTGTATAGAAGTCTATAGAAAATGACTCTACTTCTCTCTTGATTTATTCCCTCAGTAAACATTGTAAACATGAGTTTATGTCTCAATCTCTAGTTTCAAGTCTTCTTCAATACAGCATGATGTTCATTTAGTAAATTATGGTCCATTTAGTCAAACAGATCATAAAGTATTCTTTAGGGCGGGGCTACGGGGTGATTGACAGCTCTCTACCAGAGCTAATGATTATGTCTCTCAAACACACCTCATGAACAAGAGACGTTTATTCAGTGGAAACGAGGTTTAGAGAGTTTGATGAATCAGATTTGTAAAGATTTTTACCAACAAACTCACAGAAAAACTCTTCAGCATAAGACAACGAAAATGTTCTCGTCCTTCGTGAGACTAAGTAATGAACGTCTAGAAGAACATTACATTAAAGACTGAAACCTTGTGATTTATTTTCTTCTTGAAATAGATTTTCTAGGGAAAGCACAAGTTTTATCAACCCACTGATTTTTTTTTTCTTTCACCCCTGATCTGAGGAAGATCTTTAAACATCACAATGCACTTATGAAATCTCGGCGTGACGATGCTCTCATCTCATCTTTGAGGTCAAGTGGAGGAAAAGGTTAACTCCAAATGGTTTTCTTTGTTTCCATCATTAAGAAAGATACGTCACAGTGATCTTCCTCCTCTTTATGTGGTTTTTCTTTTTTTCTCCTGCGCAGAAAGGATTCAGGGCGAGTTTAACATCTGCGTTGTGTTTTTTTTTTCTCAAGCATGTGTGCTGTTCTCATTTTCCTCCCGAGGCATCGTGACGATGTGTGAAAAAAAAAAAAAAAAAAAGAATTGCTGCTGACTTTGTTCTAATGATATTCACGCCACAGGAGCAGCCGCGGAACAAACACCTTTACACCGAGATGAAAAGAGCTGGAGAACTTGTCAGCCGTTTGCAGCACGAGATGTCTGTTCGGGTGAAAACGAGACTTTCTGCCCTCAGTTTGTGGCAGATTCCAGATCTAAGATTAGTGTGTAAGAAGTGTAAAAATATATTCGCCGCTTGAAGTCTCGGTTCTGTGAGGTCGGAAGAATAAACAACAAAACAAGAGGCGTGGCGAGTAGATTAGTTTTGACCCGAGATTATCCAGCGTCGGAGTCGCTGCTGCGTTTAGTTTTCAAACGGTTTCAGATGTGAGAAAAGTTGCAAGTTCACCCGAGGAAACAAAGTTCAGATGCAATAAAAAAATATGTACAACCGTTCGCTAAACGTTTCCCCCCCAAAGGATTTATCTCTCCAACGTCTAATGTTATAGCTGCAAACGTTAGCATGTCCTCATAGCTAGTCTAATGTTATAGCTGCAAACGTTAGCATGTCCTCATAGCTAGTCTAATGTTATAGCTGCAAACGTTAGCATGTCCTCATAGCTAGTCTAATATTATAGCTGCAAACGTTAGCATGTCCTCATAACTAGTCTAATGTTATAGCTGCAAACGTTAGCATGTCCTCATAGCTAGTCTAATATTATAGCTGCAAACGTTAGCATGTCCTCATAACTAGTCTAATGTTATAGCTGCAAACGTTAGCATGTCCTCATAACTAGTCTAATGTTATAGCTGCAAACGTTAGCATGTCCTCATAGCTAGTCTAATGTTATAGCTGCAAACGTTAGCATGTCCTCATAACTAGTCTAATGTTATAGCTGCAAACGTTAGCATGTCCTCATAGCTAGTCTAATGTTATAGCTGCAAACGTTAGCATGTCCTCATAACTAGTCTAATGTTATAGCTGCAAACGTTAGCATGTCCTCATAGCTAGTCTAATGTTATAGCTGCAAACGTTAGCATGTCCTCATAGCTAGTCTAATGTTATAGCTGCAAACGTTAGCATGTCCTCATAGCTAGTCTAATGTTATAGCTGCAAACGTTAGCATGTCCTCATAACTAGTCTAATGTTATAGCTGCAAACGTTAGCATGTCCTCATAGCTAGTCTAATGTTATAGCTGTTATTTTACTTTGAAATCCTCCTTCAGCTCACATTCTCTCAGACGACTCCCTCTGGTGACGCTGACCCTCAGGAGGTGAACAACCTGAACATTGGTGTGATCTCATGCTGTCAATCAAATCAAGAGCTCTGGCCCTCGGCGTGTTCCCCACCGAGAGCTGCAGCCCTCGTGCAGAAGACCAGCGGGAACACACTGACGGCCGAGGTGGAGGAATATTGCTGTGTGTTCTGCAAACTGTATTTTTAACGTGAAAGTCGTCACTGCATTTGCAACAGAGGAAAACCGTAAAAACTTAACCTTTACGTACATTTACGTACTTAATTACAACTTTGAGGAACTTTATTCACGTTTAAAACTGCAGCAAATACAACATCAACATATAATAATGATCATATATTTGTTAATAATATAATTATAATTATATTTGTATAACGAGTACTTTCACTTTTGATAAATACATTTTGCTGATAATATTTACACATGTACCAATATAATTTTTCAATAAATTAAGAAATGTATTAACAAACTGCGGAGTATCGAAACACTTTATAATACAGCCTGTGATTTACCGTGTAATGGCATTAAGGCAACAGTAAAATACTTTAATACTACTTTTACTTAATTCAGAAGAAAGATTAAATAACTTAAGGAATAGGTATAGGAATATATATATATATATATATATATATATATATATATATATATATATATATATTTATTTTGTTGGTCTAGTTTGCACTGAAGTAGTTTTGCTTTTAGGATCCTATTATTAATTTTCATCTTTTAAAGTTGTTTTAATGTCGTGTTAGTAAATACGACTTCTCACTTTAAAAACTGTATCCTCTGATTGGTGTGTTTTACGGTGTAGTAATAGTACTACTATTATTAGTACTAGTACTACCAGTCCTAATACTACTAGTATTAGTACTAGTACTAGTACTACTAGCCGTGGAAAGTGACATAACGTTGAGGCCGACCTCGACCAAAGATATTCTTCGTCGACTCGTCGACTAATCGATTTGTTAATTTAATCGACAGTGGTGCTTTTGTGTGATTCTTTTAATGGGACATTTTATATTCTTATGAGTATTTTATATTCTTATATAAGTAAATAATCCAAACCATTAAAGCTTGAGATGTGTGCCTCGTGGTTCATGCAGCAGCTGCCCAACCGTACTCATAATCATCCTCTTTCCTGTTGTGATGAACAATCAAAATGAGAATGTTTCACTACAAAGGGAGAGCAGTGTTTTCAAAACACGTCCCCAAAAGCATCCCGCCGCTCCCTCTCTGACTAACGGAGTGTGACTGTAACTCTGCAGCTCTCACTTGCACACTCTCTTTGGGACTCGGCATAACTGTGCCTCTTCTTGCAAGAATAAATGATTTCATAGATCAGCACCACTTTAAATCTTGTGTTTATCGGAGATGTGCTCATAAGAAGTCATTCAGCATGAAAAATTGAATAATTGTCTCAAGGAATCTTCGTTGTGACCAAAATCAACTATGAGTCAACTAATCCACACGTTTGAGGTACTTTACTGTATTTAAATATCTTAATTTTATTATTACCTTATACTTTTTACACCACTACGTTCATTTGTCAAACTTAGTCCGAGTTACTTTACATATTCAGATAAATATTCAATATTATAAACGTATATATATATATATATAGGTATATATATACATACATATATATATATATATATATATGTATGTATATATGTATATATATACATACATATATATATATATATATATATATATATATATATATATATACCTATATATATATATATATATACCTATATATATATTACTCTGGAATGGGCCATTCCAAATAAGGGTTTTTACTTTTTTTTAACTTTTGGTATATATTGATGCTACTACTGTTGTACTGTTGTACTTTAGGACTTGTACAGAGTATTTCTCCGTGTTGCTGACCAGCACCAGGTCCCGGTGGAACTCGTTCACACTCTCCCGCTGAGTGTTTACGGTAAGCAGATTTGCGCGGATGGATTTAAGCTGTTGCCTCCTGATTCGTCCACTCCCTAACTTCTCCCCCCGGGAGCCGGCTGAGGAGACGGAGGGACCTGATCTCCATAATGCTGTGAGAGCCCGCTCGTGTCAGACACGGCCACCGAGAGGCCGCCGGATGAAGCGGAGAGAAACAGGAGCTCATTGCGCGTTTTGGAGAGCGGAGCGCAGCGCGGCGCGGCGCGGCACGGCGCGGCACGGCGCGGCGCGGCGCGGAGCCTGAACGCGTCAGATGCGCGTCCTCACGGGGCCAGAAACTCTCCCACACTTCACCTGTGACGCTCGTGCTCATCTCGGGACCGCTGGATACGGCTCATAGATGAAAACCTCCCCCGGAGAGAGTCGTTCTCCGTCGGACAAGGAGCGCGTGAGTCTGCGGCGCGCGGCGGAACACCGGCGACCATGTCGGACATCTCCACCGACTTCAACAACGACTCGCTGCCCGAGCCCGAGCCCGCGGCCGCCGGCTACAACTTCCCGGCGCTGATCTTCGGCGTCCTGCTGATCGTGATCATCACCGGCGGGAACGTGCTCGTGTGCCTCAGCGTGCACCTGGAGAAGGCTCTGAAGACCACCACCAACTACTTCATCGTCAGCCTGGCGTTCGCGGACCTGCTGCTGGCGGTGCTGGTGCTGCCGCTCTTTGTTTACGCAGAGGTAAGCGCAGAGCTCCGGGACACCCGGGGGGATTACCGGACCAGGCAACGAGGCAACGAGGCAACGAGGCCGGGGGGTCACGGGGGGTCACGGGGTCATTATAGCAGGACGTTTGAGTGTTTAATATCTGGGCTTTGTGCGGAGTCAGTGTGGACCTGCTGCTTTGTCAGATACTTTAACGGGATACTTTCATTCAGAGTTTTTCTTAACCCTATATATAGATATCTTTATATCTATATATAGATATATCTATAGATCTATATATCTATACATCTATATATATATATATATATATATATATATATATATATATATATATATATATATATCAATATAGATCTATAGAGATATAGATCTATATCTCTATAGAGATATAGAGATATAGAGCTATATCTATATATAGATCTATATAGTATATCTATATCTATATATATACCCAAAAAAGAATTCTCATTCAGTGTTTAGTGCTCAAATGGTCATAAATCCTTATTTTTCTTTAAATTCTTGCTTATTCTATAGTTTAAAATGTCTCTGCAGCTCACATCGAGATGAGTGACTGAACCTGATTTGTCTTCGTGACTTCGGAGGTTGCAGCTACCGATGGTCATAACAAGGAAGCAGCCTGTGAAAAACGTATTAATATTTTAACTCTACGATTGTTCTGCAGGATCATTGGACACACAATGACTCTACGAGGAAACACAAAACTACAAAGACACGCAAACTGACTACACAAACAGAAAGACACCCAGAAAACATGCAATGTGACGATGAAGAGACAACAAAGGACCTCAGAGACGTGCAACACGTCTACAAAGACTCAAGGAACAACCACGGAGTGCAAAACAACTGCAAAGACGCACAAAATGACCTCAAAGACACACAAGACGAAGACAAAGTGAATGACTAAGACACACAATATGAACCCAGACACACAAAATGCCCACAAAGACGTGCAACACAACTACAAGAGTCGTTTTACACGCTTGTGCCCGGAGACCCATTGTTTAATAATCCTGATTCATATCTCATATCCCAACACGTGCACACACGTCACACTTCAGTTCTCAGTGTGTAGAAACACACACTAACAGAGAGGAGTCCAAAAAAAAAAGTAAAATCTAATATTTGAGATATCACAGTTAGAAATTATAAAAAAGTTGATCAACGCTCGAGCTAATCCGCCCGGGGAGGTTTCCTCATTAAGTCCAGCGGAGCCGGTTAATTATGTCACAAAACAGAAGAAAGACCATCGTCTTCTCTCATCAGGACCGATTAGAGACTCGCTCTGCTGGGGAGGAGCGCCGTGAATCACAATATTCCAGGCGTTTGAAAGTAATCTCGCCCTAAATAAAGTATTAAACGCCACCTGGCCGCGGCCCTGTCCCTCAGAGACGCCCGCCTGAGGCTTCCCCCTAAGTCCTCTGTAATTAGCTGCGTTGTGATCTTGTTACCTGTGGCAGTGGCAGCAGACAGATTATCTACCCAGAGTCACGCCGGAGGATTAGAGGAGTCAAGTCTGAGAGTTAGAAACCTGTCGTGTTCACCTGAGGAGGGGAGAGGGGAGAGGGGAGAGGAGAGAGGAGAGAGGAAAGGAGAGAGGAGAGGAGAGGAGAGAGGAGAGAGGAGAGAGGAAAGGAGAGAGGAGAGGAGAGGAGAGAGGAGAGAGGAGAGAGGAAAGGAGAGAGGAGAGGAGAGAGGAGAGAGGGGAGAGGAGAGAGGAGAGGAGAGAGGGGAGAGGAGAGAGGAGAGGAGAGAGGGGAGAGGAGAGGAGAGAGGAGAGAGGGGAGAGGAGAGAGGAGAGGAGAGAGGAGAGGAGAGGAGAGAGGAAAGAGGGGAGAGGAGAGAGGAAAGAGGGGAGAGGAGAGGAGAGAGGAAAGAGGGGAGGAGAGAGGAAAGAGGGGAGGAGAGAGGAAAGTGTTTCTCTGGAGGAATGTTTGTCTCACCGCTGAGCTGCAGTGGAGCAAGAGGATTAAACATATTTGCTCTTGAGATTTAGGGCAGCTAATCAGTTAGTGTGTGTGTGTGTGTGTGTGTGTGTGTGTGTGTGTGTGTGTGTGTGTGTGTAGTTTCAGGGGGGAGTCTGGTCCTTGAACATGCTGGTGTGTGACGGCCTGATGACCATGGATGTGATGCTGTGCACCGCCTCCATCTTCAACCTGTGTGCCATCAGCGTGGACAGGTATGTGTGGAGAGTCATATTCATCTGGACGTTCATTAATGAATCAGATGCAGTTTAAATATTCTACTGTAGACGCAGCGCGTCCTCATCCAGCAACGCACGACGTCTTTAGAAAAGTTATTCTTCATTTTTCGTGCGTGTCAAATTCCGCTCGTTGCCATGGTTATAGTCATTTCATGGTTATAGTCCTTTCATGGTTATAGTCCTTTCATGGTTATAGTCCTTTCATGATTAAAGTTATTTCATGATTGTAGTCCTTTCATGGTTATAGTCCTTTCATGATTGTAGTTCTTTCAAAATAAACTTCCGTCTTCACAGGAAACAACTTATTATGGTTTAGGAAAAGATCATGAAATAATTACTTAGGTTTAGGAAAAGATCGTAAAATACTTTTAGGTTTAGTATACTTCTTACGGTTTAGGAAAAGATCGTAAAATACTTATTAAGGTTTAGGAAAAGATCGTAAAATACTTATTAAGGTTTAGATAAAGATCGTGAAATAATTACTTAGGTTTAGGAAAAGATCGTGAAATACCGATTAAGGTCGTGAGCAGCCTGAATGTTCGTCTTGTTCTGATAATTGTAGCCGATTTATAACTTTGGGTCTAATGAGGAAGACGAGCTACGTTTTGTTTGACCGATGAGGAACAGATGAGTTTCCTCCACCTGAATGATGCTTTCAATCGGTCTCATTTCTAAAGGAGTTAGATGTTAAATACATGTTTTAAATCTTGACTGCGTGTGTTAGTCTCTGATGAAGACAGAATAAATGTGTTAATGAAAAGCAGCAGATGGGAGCTGCAGCAGATCTCCGCATGACAAACAGGCAATTTACATTTCACACGTGAAAAACCTGTAAAAAGTAGAAATTAACAGCGACTGCTGACTTTCTGCCGTGAGCAGCAGGGCGATGCCCTTATGGAGATTATTTATATTCCCTTTCTCTTTAACCCACTTCATTAAATTGGGATATTATGAGAGGTTGGGTTGGATAGAAAACATGGAATGAAAGCATTTTTAAAAAAAACTTTTTTTAAACAGCATCTTTTTAAAGTAACCCTTTAAATTACACCTCAGAAATTAAAGGAATCATGTCACTTATGAAAATTAAAGCTTTGGAGTGACTTACAGCTACTGATTAATATCCATCAAATACAAAGTAGTTAGAATAATAAGTGCTGACGCAGCTTCCTGTTCCCTGCAGGTTCATCGCCGTGTCCATCCCACTGAACTACAACCGTAAGCACGTGGACCAGCGGCAGCTCGTGCTGCTGTCGGCCACCTGGCTGCTCGCCCTGGCCGTGGCCTCGCCCGTCATCTTCGGCATCAACAACGTGCCGGACCGCGACCCCAGCGAGTGCAAGCTGGAGGACAACAACTACGTGGTCTACTCCTCGGTCTGCTCCTTCTTCATCCCCTGCCCCATCATGGTGCTGCTCTACTTCGGGGTTTTCCGCGGGCTGCGACATTGGGAGGAGACGCGCAAGGTCAAGCTGCGCAGCAGCATCGAGGCCTGCAGGAAGCTGCAGCACGCCGCCGTCGCCACCGCCCTCCCCCTGCTGGCGGGCACCATCCCCGGGCCGCTGCCCATGCCTCTGCCCAGGATCATCGAGAGGGACCTGGCCCAGTCTCGGCTGGACGACACGGGCGACGACTTGCCGCAGGAGATTCCCTACCCCCGGCAGTACCGAGAGAACTCGGTGCCCACGGTGACGTTCAGCCAGCAGCTGCACAGGAAGAATAGAGCCAAGATCAACAGCCGGGAGAGGAAAGCCATGCAGGTGCTGCCTGTAGTCGTAGGTGAGTGTTCCTGTTGTCCAATCAGAGGCACACGACAGCTGTAGGTACGGTTACAATGTTTTAATCAATTCTGAAGAGTGAAACCCACGGGAAAGTGCATTCTCTCTCCTGACCACCAGGGGGCGACTCCTCTGGTTGTATAGAAGTCAAAGCTTCATGTGTTAAAGCTGCATTCTCTCTCCTGACCACCAGGGGGCGACTCCTCTGGTTGTATAGAAGTCTATAGAAAATGACTCTACTTCTCTCTTGATTTATTCCCTCAGTAAACATTGTAAACATGAGTTTACACCCACAGTTTGCTAAACAGAAATCAGGAAGTGTGTTTCCCTCCGGTTGACGGTGTAAACAAACCACTCAACTATGACAGAAACGTGAAAGAGTTTTGATTCATTCGAGACACAAACAACAACAACGACAACATGGGCAACGTGATTCAAGTGCCTTGAAGACAAATGTAGCTTCCTCTGCTCCGCTCTAGAACATCACACATCAAACATCTTAATTTGGGAGCACAAGTTTGATATTTGTTGTGATTAGTGAAGCCCAGTCAAAATCAACGGGAGAGAAAATGATCTCCAATCATCCAACGATGCTCCAAACTGCAGCAAAGTATTATTGATCCAGATCACGTGGACCAGAGAGTCATCAGACCTGGTCTAGATCCATTAATGAAAGGGTTAATCTGACTCAAAGCCTTTTACGGTAGATTCATGTGTTTCTCATTGGCCGTTATTTAGTTATTTAGTTTTGCATCTCCATAAATATTCTTAACTTTCGGGAGACCGATCTTTGAGTCTTTAGTGTTGGTTAATCACTGGATCCTACGTTTCCCATAATGCAACTTGATGGCGGTTTTTTTTTTACCACACCCTCTCTGACTGGTTAAAATCAACATCTTTTTAAACTCCACATTACCGGTTTATAACTCCATCTTTCTGTTATTCTATCATCATGATCACGATGTGCAATTTGATGCAGTTCTTTATCCAGATTCAGAAATATTACAACAGTTTCTGAGGGAAACACATTTACAGTAGATTACTGTAAATACACTTTAAGAGTCTCTGATTGTCTTTAACGAGGGCATTTTAAGTCCGAAAGACTGACGTTACATTTCTACCTGGTGAATAAAAAACAAATAGAAAGCTAAAATAAAATAAAATAAATGTCAATAAAATAAAATAAAATAAATACATTAAAATAAATTAAAATAAAACCTAAATTTAAATAAAACAAAACAAAACAGAATAAATAATAATACAATTTTTGAAATTATATTGTACGTACAAGATAAAAAAGAATCACCTTTTCGGGACATCAGGGTTCATGTCATTATCTGGGTCATGTGTGTGTGTGTGTGTGTGTGTGTGTGTGTGTGTGTGTGTGTGTGTGTGTGTGTGTCGGACGTCTTGTCTAAGGTATTATCCACATTATTGGATTTGTAGATTCTTTTGATTGCTTTCTCTTTCTAAGAAAATTGTACCGTTCAGAAGGCAACAACAACAACAATTGAAGGATTGTCTTTTTTGGTGTTTGTTTACCCGGAGAAGATGTTTTTCCACTCATGAAAGTGAAAATGTTGTTTCCTGTGCTGTCGAGGGGCATCGCGCCTCACATTATGGCCACTTGTGTCCTCCAGTACTCTGTTTACTCGCTGCAGACAGTGGACGAGGCGTCTGAGTGCTGAACGGTTCAATACCGTCATTACTACCCTGTTTAAAACCGGCTGTTTGGAGCCCGAGACACGAGATCACGAGATACATGGTGCACCAATCAACCTCAGAGATGTTTACCTGCTGCGTGTTTATGAAGAGAAAATGAACTTTGGCCTCTCGAGGTTCATCAAAACATTTACTGAGCTTTCAGGTATCTGTAGGTGTGTGTAGCTCAGGTATCTGTAGGTGTGTGTAGCTCAGGTATCTGTAGGTGTGTGTAGCTCAGGTATCTGTAGGTGTGTGTAGCTCAGGTATCTATAGGTGTGTGTAGCTCAGGTATCTGTAGTGTGTGTAGCTCAGGTATCTGTAGTGTGTGTAGCTCAGGTATCTGTAGGTGTGTGTAGCTCAGGTATCTGTAGTGTGTGTAGCTCAGGTATCTGTAGGTGTGTGTAGCTCAGGTATCTGTAGTGTGTGTAGCTCAGGTATCTGTAGTGTGTGTAGCTCAGGTATCTGTAGGTGTGTGTAGCTCAGGTATCTGTAGGTGTGTGTAGCTCAGGTATCTGTAGTGTGTGTAGCTCAGGTATCTGTAGGTGTGTGTAGCTCAGGTATCTGTAGGTGTGTGTAGCTCAGGTATCTGTAGGTGTGTGTAGCTCAGGTATCTGTAGGTGTGTGTAGCTCAGGTATCTGTAGGTGTGTGTAGCTCAGGTATCTGTAGGTGTGTGTAGCTCAGGTATCTGTAGTGTGTGTAGCTCAGGTATCTGTAGGTGTGTGTAGCTCAGGTATCTGTAGGTGTGTGTAGCTCAGGTATCTGTAGGTGTGTGTAGCTCAGGTATCTGTAGGTGTGTGTAGCTCAGGTATCTGTAGGTGTGTGTAGCTCAGGTATCTGTAGTGTGTGTAGCTCAGGTATCTGTAGTGTGTGTAGCTCAGGTATCGGTTGAGTCGGTATCTGTAGGTGTGTGTAGCTCAGGTATCTGTAGGTGTGTGTAGCTCAGGTATCTGTAGTGTGTGTAGTCAGGTATCTGTAGGTGTGTGTAGCTCAGGTATCTGGTGTGTGTAGCTCAGGTATCTGTAGTGTGTGTAGCTCAGTGGTGTTTGTAGCTCAGGTATCTGTAGTGTGTGTAGCTCAGGTATCTGTAGGTGTGTGTAGCTCAGGTATCTGTAGTGTGTGTAGCTCAGGTATCTGTAGGTGTGTGTAGCTCAGGTATCTGTAGGTGTGTAGCTCAGGTATCTGTAGTGTGTGTAGCTCAGGTATCTGTAGTGTGTGTAGCTCAGGTATCTGTAGGTTGTTAGCTCAGGTATCTGTAGTGTTATAGATCAGGTATCTGTAGTGTTATACATCAGGTATCTGTAGTGTTATACATCAGGTATCTGTAGTGTTATACATCAGGTATCTGTAGTGTTATACATCAGGTATCTGTAGTGTTATACATCAGGTATCTGTAGTGTTATACATCAGGTATCTGTAGTGTTATACATCAGGTATCTGTAGTGTTATACATCAGGTATCTGTAGTGTTATACATCAGGTATCTGTAGTGTTATACATCAGGTATCTGTAGGGATAAGAGTGTCACCTCTGATTCGCCCGTCTCTCAACAGGCAGCAGCATTATAGCTTAAAGTCCGTAATCCAATCAACATGCAGCACATGATGCCACGGTCACAGTATCTCTGTACACAGGCCGGGAGCTGATGACCCACGACGACTCTATTTCACTTTGTACCTGCAGCCATTAACCATCCGCACTAATTTATGTCACTGGACATTATATTTTTTATTATTTTAAATAATATCTTGCATGTATCACCTGGTTTGTGTCATTGCCTCCCGTTGGTTGTTTGTACCTAACAGGTGTGGACACACTCGATTTGTTTGTGTTAAAAGCCAATAAAATAAAGGCTTTTTTTAATATTTCCATCCTCGTTGTTCAAAGATTTTGGAGATACTCACACATTTATACTGAGAAAGTATTATCTACAGAAAAATATGAAAATAGCATCCCTACAAAATATTAGAGCCCAAACCTGGACAAATATATAATAAACTAGATGAAACCGACACTGCGGTTCAAGCATATTCTAAATAACTTTATGCAAATCAGCGCTCTCTGGCGTACAAACAAAGGTACATAAATATGTTATCTGTCAAACATATTACAGTGTATCCGCGATAAGATACAGACCAGTAATATCTGCCATTGTTAAATTATCATACGGGCTCCTTAAGTGCTGTTATAATTATTCTCTTATGTCTAAAACACACAACTAACGAGGAGAGAGGGACTAACGAGGAGGGAGGGACTAACGAGGAGGGAGGGACTAAAGAGGAGACAGGGACTAACAAGGAGACAGGGACTAACGAGGAAGGAGGGGCTAACGAGGAGAAAGGGACTAACGAGGAGAGAGGGACTAACGAGGAGACAGGGACTAACGAGGAAGGAGGGACTAACAAGGAGACAGAGACTAACGAGGAAGGAGGGACTAACAAGGAGACAGAGACTAACGAGGAGACAGGGACTAACGAGGAGACAGAGACTAACGAGGAAGGAGGGACTAACGAGGAGACAGGGACTAACGAGGAGACAGGGACTAACGAGGAGACAGAGACTAACGAGGAAGGAGGGACTAACGAGGAGACAGGGACTAGTTCTTCAGACCAGCCGGTGGAGGGGCAGCGAACATAAAACATTTAATGTTCTGCCTCCAGTTACAGCACGAGGTCACATTCTCACATTCAGCTTGACATTTATTTTCCACAATATGATTTATTAAAGTTACTGAGAGGAACTTTTAACTGGTTCTGAACCGGTCTCAGGTTAGTCCTGGTCCTCTATAGACCTCAGTGTAGGTCCTCTATAGACCTCAGTGTAGTCCTGGTCCTCTATAGACCTCAGTGTAGTCCTGGTCCTCTATAGACCTCAGTGTAGTCCTGGTCCTCTGTAGACCTCAGTGTAGTCCTGGTCCTCTATAGACCTCATTGTAGTCCTGGTCCTCTATAGACCTCAGTGTAGTCCTGGTCCTCTATAGACCTCATTGTAGTCCTGGTCCTCTATAGACCTCATTGTAGTCCTGGTCCTCTATAGACCTCATTGTAGTCCTGGTCCTCTATAGACCTCAGTGTAGTCCTGGTCCTCTATAGACCTCAGTGTAGTCCTGGTCCTCTATAGACCTCATTGTAGTCCTGGTCCTCTATAGACCTCATTGTAGTCCTGGTCCTCTATAGACCTCATTGTAGTCCTGGTCCTCTATAGACCTCAGTGTAGTCCTGGTCCTCTATAGACCTCAGTGTAGTCCTGGTCCTCTATAGACCTCAGTGTAGTCCTGGTCCTCTATAGACCTCAGTGTAGTCCTGGTCCTCTATAGACCTCGTGTAGTCCTGGTCCTCTATAGACCTCATTGTAGTCCTGGTCCTCTATACCTCATTGTAGTCCTGGTCCTCTATAGACCTCATTGTAGTCCTGGTCCTCTATAGACCTCATTGTAGTCCTGGTCCTCTATAGACCTCATTGTAGTCCTGGTCCTCTATAGACCTCATTGTAGTCCTGGTCCTCTATAGACCTCATTGTAGTCCTGGTCCTGACTGATTTTACGAAACTGAAAGCTTATAAAACGTTTACAGGCAGAAAACGTAACTCTTCAGTCTTAAAGAGACAGTAGCACATCTGTGGACCAATCAGAGTAATTATGATGCAATAGGTGAAGAGACATTTACTCACGTACTGTATAATTATGGGCTGTGTGTACTTGACTCGAGTATTACCATTTGCTGATACTTTATACTTCTACACTACTACAAGTCAGAAGCAAATACTGCACTTTTTACTCCACAAAAGTAATTAAATACCTTTAGTTACTTTGCAGATTAATATTAATAATATGAAATATCTTATTATTATATTTGTAATGTT
The DNA here is from genome assembly GCA_016806645.1 of Ophiodon elongatus. Classification (NCBI taxonomy): domain Eukaryota; kingdom Metazoa; phylum Chordata; class Actinopteri; order Perciformes; family Hexagrammidae; genus Ophiodon; species Ophiodon elongatus. The sequence goes on from JACSYO010002004.1 coordinate 223,123, forward strand.
ATTATAGATCAATATAAGACTTATATATAATATATATATATATATATATATATATATATATATATATATATAAATGTAATGCAATATATATTATTCTGAAATAAGCCATTCGGCATAATGAGCATGTGTACTTTTGGTAGTTAAAGTATATTTGGAGGTTTATTATTGTGTACTCTTACTTTTAATTGTGGTATTTAATTGTGGTATTACTACTTAAGTATAAATCCGAGTACTCACTCACAGCTCAATAAATGCAAAGTTGGATCACAACAAACTAGAAGTAGAAGAATCTTTATTTTATTCTTGATTATATTTATTCTTTTGATAATACGTTAAAAACAAAGTGCTTTCAAGTTGAACTATTTTTACGATTCTTTTCTACATGCAGTGCTGGAATGTAACGAAGTACATTTACTTGAGTACTCTGCTGAAGTACAATTTAGGATTTATATTTCTACTCCACTAAAATGTTTTTGTCAGACAGCTTTAGTTAATGCAAAGACCGGAATTGTACAAAATTGTACGTAAAAAATATATTAAACTACCCAAGAACATATAAAATAATTATATATATATAAAATAATTGAAAAATGCTAATTATAAATGAATGTATCACCAATAACAATAGAATATATACCAGTAAAATACCTGCAGGGGTAATCTTTCAGCATTATGTTGATAATTACTTGCGTACTCGTACTCATTATGTTCAGGACTTTAATGTGGTGGAGTATTTTTCACCGCCTGGTATTTGTGTTTTTTTTTTTTTTTACTTCTGTAAAAGATCCGAATCGTTCTTCCGTCACACGAAACTAAAAAGAAAAGAGAAAGAAGTCAATAAATAACGTGATCATGTCTGAACTCAGTTGGAGCGACGGTTTCCAAAAACACCTCCGTCGGGCCTCAAACCACGAATTAAAAAAAAGACAAGCTTTTTCCTCTTTGAGGAGAAAATCACGGAGCCAACATTTTAATTGCTCTGCGCCCTCTGAACAGCTCACGGAGTGATTTATGTAATTTCCTCGATCCTGCCAGCTAAGACGAGATCGACTGGTACAAAGAAAGGCGTAATTGGTGCGAGAACAACAGCCCCCAGATGTGCATTTGTCACATTTCTGTGACATATTGACAATTACGGTGTCACTTTCTCTGGCGCTGAAGCCGATGAATGCAGACGCGTCGTCTGACGTCGAGATCGAGGACGAAACCTCGACGACTAACCGCGAGTCCTTCCTCCCCTACAACCAGCTGAGCTCCAGCAGACCACAAACACATTTAAAAACACTTAAAACACTTAGAACCTGTGCAATATAATACACTGTGCAATAACAGTTATACTGTCTGTACATCATTTATTTCAATTTACTGTCAATTTACTTAATGTCTTTTCACTACTGTTTAATGCGTATTTGGTTATTTATAATACTTGTGTTTCTTTACTTTGTATCTTGTGTGCACTTTAACTTTGCTGCTGTGATCCTGCAAATTTCCCCTTGCGGGACTAATAAAGGATATCTTATCGTATCTTATCTTATCTTAATTCTTCTTTTATCTCATCTTATCTTATCTTATCTTATCTTATCTTATTTCTTCTCTTCTCTTCTCTTCTCTTATCTTATCTTATCGTATCTTATCTTAATTCTTATCTTATCTTATCGTATCTTATCGTATCTTATCTTAATTCTTATCTTATCTTATTTCTTCTCTTCTCTTCTCTTCTCTTATCTTATCTTATCGTATCTTATCTTAATTCTTATCTTATCTTATCGTATCTTATCTTAATTCTTATCTTATCTTATCTTATCGTATCTTATCGTACCTTATCTTATCTTATCTTATCGTATCTTATCGTATCTTATCTTATCTTATCTTATTTCTTCTCTTCTCTTCTCTTCTCTTCTCTTATCTTATCGTATCTTATCGTATCTTATCTTATCTTATCTTATCGTATCTTATCGTATCTTATCTTATCTTATCTTATCTTATCTTATCTTATCTTATCGTATCTTATTTCTTATCTTATCTTATCTTATCGTATCTCATCTTATCTTATCTTATCGTATCTTATCTTATCTTATCTTATCGTATCTTATCGTACCTTATCGTATCTTATTTCTTATCTTATCTTATCTTATCGTATCTTATCGTATCTTATCTTATCTTATCTTATCTTATCTTATCTTATCTTATCGTATCTTATTTCTTATCTTATCTTATCTTATCGTATCTCATCTTATCTTATCTTATCGTATCTTATCTTATCTTATCTTATCGTATCTTATCGTACCTTATCGTATCTTATTTCTTCTTCATGCAGGCTGCTTCCTGTTCTGCTGGACGCCGTTCTTCGTGGTTCACACGACGAGAGCCGTCTGCGTGACCTGCGACATCCCCCCCGCTCTGATGAGCACCGTCACCTGGCTGGGCTACGTCAACAGCGCCCTGAACCCCGTCATCTACACCATCTTCAACACCGAGTTCAAGAAGTTCTTCAAGAAATGTTTCCGCAGCTGCTGCTGAAGCCGCCGGGTTTCGGAGGTGGCAGCCTTCGGCCTGTGAACCTCTGGGGGGAGTAAAGCTCTTTAACCCTGATACGGGATGTAGCTGACATCTCTGGGCTGCTCCTTCTTGATCCTCCGGGATTCTCTGCCCAAACTAAAACGATGATGTCAGAGAGGGAAGATGAACTCTCCGGTCTGAGAGGGTCTTCCCCCTCTCTGTGTCTCTGTACAGACCCTCTCTACTGGGGAAGCCGTGGTCTGAACGACGGGGGATTCGAGAGGATCAACTCCAGGCGGAAAAAGTCCCCGACAGATCGGAGAAGCTTCGACAGACCAGAACGTTAAAAAAAGCTAAAAGAAGCTTCATGACTTTAAAAAAAAAAAAATCCTTTCAAATCCATCGTTGATTTTCTCTTTCTGATATACACTGAAAGGAATAGTTTGACGTTTTGGGAAATACTTTTATTTTGCGTTTCGGTGAGAAGAGCAATAACACGTCTCTACGCTAAAAGTGAAGCTACAGTCAGCAGCTGGTTAGCTTAGCTTAGCACAACGACTACAGCTAGCCTGGCTCTGTCCGATAACAGAAATCTAAAGCTCACGTTATGAACACATTATGATGTTGGGACTATTAACTTTCTGGCAACCTGCCGAGACTCCAGAGCTAGCTGTTTCCTCCCGTTTCCAGCCATTATGCTAAGCTAGGCTAACCGGGCTCCTCGCTGTGAGGGAGAGTGGCATCAAATCTTTCTTAAGTTTACGCAAGAAAGCGTCTAATGCTGTGTTCACACCAAAAGTGTTGCGAATATTCGCGCCGTGTACTCGCCGGACTATTTGTGGTTATTTTGCTTTTTCGTGCTAGACTCGCCGCCGGAGAGGGGGCGTGGCTTATCTCCATGGAAACAGTTAATTTCCACCATCCACTGTGCAAGAAATGACCACTATTTCTGCTTTGTACATGTTGTGGAAGTCCCACAAACGTCGGAACATCAAACGCCCTCGTGTCTGGGTTCATAATATATAATATATATATATAATATTATATAATATTATCCGTAGCTTCACAGCTTCTCCAGGACTGCGTCTGGATGAAGCCGCTTCCAGACGATCAACTTCTCCTCCATAGTTTCTGATTCAGCAGGCATGACGTCAGTGATGATGGGCGGAGCTTCTCAACGCTGATTGGCTTTCGCAACTCAGCGTCAAGCGAATTATTCGCGTCGCATTATTCTCATCATTAGCGCCGCCTGGCGAAAATTTGCTTTATTCGCATCCATTCGCGTCTGTGCATTGACTTTGTTTGTAATCTACTCGCGTGAAGAATTCTCAACGCTTTTGGTGTGAACGCAGCATCAGAAAACGTCCCCAAATGTTGGAACTTGATTCTTTTAAAAGCTCACAAAGTTCACATCGATGGTGAAAAGACACGAAGACGAAGGAAAAGGAATCTAAAGCGTGACGTGAAGGATTGAGAGTTTTCTCTTCAGAGGAAAGACCAGCTGCATCCAGTCGACTGGACCACTGAGTTCTTCTGTGTTGAGTCAGTAAAACACTGAAAGTCATTTTGACGAGTGTACCGATAACAATAAAATACATTCATACAATATTAAGTAGCAATATGCCTTAAAACCCAGAGGATGTTCTGTGTTCTGCCGCGGTAGAAGTCAAACTCTCGACATACTGAGGAGTTAATGAGATCCCTGTTTGTCACAGGTAACGTCAGAAACACTCATCAAACACACGACTTCTGCTTTCTTTTTTTAACCTCGTGATAGGATTCATTCCAGCAGTGAGAATATGACACATACGCGTTATAATGGATCACACGAGGCAGGAGGAGAGGGCGACCATCTTTCACCTGACAAGTTTAAATAATCCTCCGCTGCTTCTTCTGGAAAGAAGAACATTTATCTTCCCGCCAATTATTTATCTTCCCGCCAATTATTTATCTTCCCGCCAGTTATTTATCTTCCCGCCAATTATTTCACTGCGGCGGTTTATGCCTGCCACCATGACAAATATATATATATATGCATTTAATTAAAAAAAATGTTTTATTGTTTGAACAAGATCCTTTTCATGGTAGTTATTTTCTTGTTGTTGCCACATAGCAATTATTTACACACTATATTTCATATAATAAATCACTTTATCGTGCATGTTATTTAGGAAATCTCCCATTATCGCACAAAATCAACGTTTAAACAAGAATCTTTTGACAGCTGACGGAGAGTCAACGTAAACTTCTGTATGTGTTGTGAGATATTTGTTTCTCAATGTGCTCGTGTTTCATTTATTTGCAGAAATAACACGTTTTTCTACATTTGCACATGTTGAGCTCCGACAAAACTACTTTCCCATTCAACTAAACTGCAACCTCAATTAAGTTTAAAAACACGTAGTCAACGTTGAAAATTTAAAACATAACAAATAAACTTTATTAAAAAACATCATGGTTTAGCTTAAAATGAATATGAAACAAACTTTGTTGAATGGGAATGTATTTTTGAGGAACACCCTAATATCGTCTATTTACGTTTCAATGCACCCAGATAAAGTTCAGTGGTTCAGCATCCAGCACTGATTTAGATGAGAACGTCGTTAAAATTAAGACGTGTGGAATTTTGTGTAATAACAGCAAAGTTTCGGGACTAAAAAAAGAATTTATACGTTATCAAAATCTGGTAATAACAAGAAATATACGTCCTTATAACATGAAAAATAATCCGTGACAAGGATCTTGTTAAAATGAAAAACTAAAATATGATTGGATACTTCTTTTGGTCATTGTGGTGGTAATAACTTGCTGTATTTTACACTAATTTCCAGCTTCGAATTATCTAATTTCCTTCCAAAACTATTATTTCTACTCCATGAGATACTAAATATGATACCTTCTCTGACTTAGCAATAATATTAGAGTAAAAAAAAAAAGCAGCAACTCCGTAGAGGAAGTCTTTTTATTTCATTTTCAATGAATATTGGAACAATTTTGCTGAAAAAGATGTTTGTTTGATGTTGACTGAAACCTTTAAGTTGCTACAATAGAACATTTAAGTGAAGCATTTCCAGATTGTGTCTTGATAACGTTGCTCATTAGAGTCATAATATCTTTGTGTCACGTTCTACGACGTCAGGATGGCTTAAATGTGAGTGTTGTCCTTTAAGCCCTTACTGCCTGTCACCATGTGGATGTCTGGTTACTGCCTGTCACCATGCGGATGTCTGGTTACTGCCTGTCACCATGTGGATGTCTGGTTACTGCCTGTCACCATGTGGATGTCTGGTTACTGCCTGTCACCATGTGGATGTCTGGTTACTGCCTGTCACCATGTGGATGTCTGGTTACTGACTGTCACCATGTGGATGTCTGGTTACTGCCTGTCACCATGTGGATGTCTGGTTACTGCCTGTCACCATGTGGATGTCTGGTTACTGCCTGTCGCCATGTGGATGTCTGGTTACTGCCTGTCGCCATGTGGATGTCTGGTTACTGCCTGTCGCCATGTGGATGTCTGGTTACTGCCTGTCGCCATGTGGATGTCTGGTTACTGCCTGTCGCTATGTGGATGTCTGGTTACTGACTGTCGCCATGTGGATGTCTGGTTACTGCCTGTCACCATGTGGATGTCTGGTTACTGCCTGTCGCCATGTGGATGTCTGGTTACTGCCTGTCGCCATGTGGATGTCTGGTTACTGCCTGTCGCCATGTGGATGTCTGGTTACTGACTGTCACCATGTGGATGTCTGGTTACTGACTGTGCCTCTATATCCACGTTTTATGTGGAAACCTTTCTAATAAAGTGTGTCATCTTTCTGAATGTTGCAGTGTCTGAAATCTAATCCACTCAGTTTGAGGTCGAACTATCTCGTCTTTTAACGCGAGATAACTTCATGTGCTTCACGCTGATTTACGCCGGTTACGTAAATATATAGTATTTTATTTATTTATAATAAACTTCTGTCTTTACAGGAAACAACTCCGGTAGATTTAGGCAACAAAAATACTTAGTTAGGTTTATGAAAAGATCGTGAAAATACTTCGGTTTAGAAAAAGATCGTGAAAATACTTAGGTTTAGAAAAATATCGTGAAAATACTTAGGTTTAGAAAAAGATTGTGAAATACTTTATTTTGTTTAAGAAAATATCATAAAATACTTAGTTAGGTTTAGGAAAAGATCGTGAACTACTTAGTTAGGTTTAGAAAAAGCTCGTGAAATACTTAGGTTTAGGAAAAGATCGTAAAATACTTAGGTTTAGGAAAAGATCGTAAAATACTTAGTTAGGTTTAGGAAAAGATCGTGAAATACTTAGTTAGGCTCAGACAACAAAACCACTTGGGTCGGTTTAGGAAAAGATTGTTGTTCGGGTTAAAATAACTACGAAAGTGCCGTTACTGAAGTATGCAAGTTGTGTGACAAATAAATCTTGACTTTTGGTTTCAGAACAGCGGCCTCCTGGTGGAACGACACATACACGTCCTCGCTCACGATAACGTGGAAACACTAGTGTGCATGCTTCATGGGACAAGGAGGCAGCAGATTGTCTGAAGATCCAGATATTTTCATCTGAATTCTAAACTCGAAAGTCAAACTTTCTTTGCTTTATGTTGTTTTGTGTATTTCTGATCGTTTTTCATCTCTTTGTAGTTGTAGTTGTCTCTTTCTGGTCATTTAATCCATCTGGAGATGGATCTATCTATCTATATATCTATATATAGATATATAGATATATAAACACACATATATATATATACACACATATATAGTCCCCCCTGGGACTGTGGGCGGTGGTCCTGTCCAGGACTCCATCTCTGCATTTAAGAAGCAATGTAGTGCAAGATTTCTGCCTCTTTGAGGGAAAACTAGAAAGAACCAGAAGAGATAATGTTGGTGCTTTACAGCTGTATCTCAAAGTCTTGAGATACAGCTGTAAAGCACCAACATTATCTCTGTTGGATTAATTGAACTGGTAAACCACCAGAAGAATAAACCATGAATAGGCACCCAACTGAGATGTGCAAATTGGACATTAGGGTGTGCACAGTCTTATCACTTCCGACTCAACATGTGGTGACTTCACGTTAAAAACTAAGTTCTCCCATTTCCACCCACGGTCTGTAAGTCTACTGTAGTGCTGCTACCTGCAGGTATGTGTGACTCACCGCTCACATCTGGGTCTCGATGCTTCACAGCGTCAGCATTATTATTGGAAAACAACACAGTCTGAGACATATTAGTGGCAGAGCAGAAAGTACTAAGGTTTACTGGTTTCATTTAGATTTAGGTAACTCCATCTACTTGGTTAAGTTGACAAAACAATCTCGCTACAACAGCTGTTCTTTCTTTTGAATTGGTCGACGTTCCTCATCAGTTGAAGTTGCCCCGTTGACACAGAACTGAGTCTTATTTTGTTGAGCACTTTTAGGACTTCTCGTATATGTCGGCTTAAAACCATAATATAGTTGGAAGTCATCCCCTGTTTGGTGTTTTTAGTAGTTCGTCGTATGTTATTATGTTAGTATGTTTATCATCTTAGTTTACCCTGATAATTAACAATAAGCCAGGCGGCAACCACCGGTTCTGAAAAGTGAAGTCAATACTTCATGTGTTAAAGCTGCATTCTCTCTCCTGACCACCAGGGGGCGACTCCTCTGGTTGTATAGAAGTCAAAGCTTCATGTGTTAAAGCTGCATTCTCTCTCCTGACCACCAGGGGGCGACTCCTCTGGTTGTATAGAAGTCAAAGCTTCATGTGTTAAAGCTGCATTCTCTCCTGACCACCAGGGGGCGACTCCTCTGGTTGTATAGAAGTCAAAGCTTCATGTGTTAAAGCTGCATTCTCTCCTGACCACCAGGGGGCGACTCCTCTGGTTGTATAGAAGTCTATAGAAAATGACTCTACTTCTCTCTTGATTTATTCCCTCAGTAAACATTGTAAACATGAGTTTATGTCTCAATTTCTAGTTTCAAGTCTTCTTCAATACAGCATGATGTTCATTTAGTAAATTATGGTCCATTTAGAGTCAAACAGACCATAAAGCAGGGGATGCTTTAGGGGCGGGGCTACAAGGTGATTGACAGGTCTCTACGTCCTCCTCAGTCCACATATGGTCACTTCCTGTTCACTGGTTGCAAGATGGCGACGGCCAAAACGTCGAACTCAAGGCTTCATAACGGCAGTCCTCAAACCAATGGTTGATGTCCACTTCTAATATATATATCGATATATAGATATATCGATATATAGAGATATATACTGTATATAGATATCAAGATATATATATATATATATATATATATATATATTATTTTTTATGCAATAAACATACAAACTACATTACATTTCATTTAGCTTTTATCCAAAGCGACTTACAATGAGTGCATTCATCAACACTGAGGGGCTATGTTGGACCACCTGCCCATCATGATTCATCATGTATGTGTCCTGTAACACGTCTACAGTCAGGATTCATCATACATGTGTCCTGTAACACGTCTACAGTCAGGATTCATCATGTATGTGTCCTGTAACACGTCTACAGTCAGGATTCATCATACATGTGTCCTGTAACACGTCTACAGTCAGGATTCATCATGTATGTGTCCTGTAACACGTCTACAGTCAGGATTCATCATGTATGTGTCCTGTAACACGTCTACAGTCAGGATTCATCATGTATGTGTCCTGTAGCGACACGTTGAAGATTAAAGACTAATAATAATACGACCGCTGCTGTGAACCCATTCAAACTGGAGACGCCAGGAAAGAAAACATTCAACACGTAAATCGATTTATTGACGTCATTAATAATCCTGTGAGATATTACAAAGAGAATAAATGACTTTAGTACTTCAGACCCTTTAAGAGGGACACAAATATCCTTCCAGTAGGAGATATCACGCAGCGACACTTTCTCTTGTTATAGAGACGTCAGCAGGGGTGGCACTAGAAGGACCCGAGGGGGTGGAGGTGGTAGTGGGTGGGGGGGATGGAGGAGGTGGTGGGTGGGGGGGTGGAGGTGGTAGTGGGTGGGGGGGATGGAGGAGGTGGTGGGTGGGGGGTTGTAGGTGGTGGTGGGTGGGGGGGATGGAGGAGGTGGTGGGTGGGTGGGGGGTGGAGGTGGTGGTGGGTGGGGGGGGAGGGGGGTGGAGGTGGTGGAGGTGAAAATTGGGGTGAGGTGTGAGAGACAGGTTGAGAAAAAGTGAAAGCAAGTTGACAGACAGAAGAGAGCGACTCGACTCCTCAACCTCAATGAATGATCTCACGAAAGATGATTTAACTTAATTTAATTTCTCCTTCTAATCTTTAATAACAGAAACAAATCCTCTGGATCACCAAAGTCAGACTTTTTACATCTTTAAGCGTCACATTTGTTTGATTTTTAGCTTCAATTTGTGACTCATTCAAATCAGACGGCGCCGTTAAAACGTGAGAAATGTCTCAGCGAATATAAGCTTTATTAATGTAGTCGGTATGAACGAGGGAGTCACCGTCGCATCACAACATGTTTTAATAAGGCAAATAATATCCTAAACTTAACAGCCACTCCTTCATAAAAGTAAGTATCACTTTGCTTTATTAAAGTACTTCAATACGGAGAAATGTGTCTGAGTTTGCAGTTTGAAGTGAGAGAAAAAAATAACTTATCATGCAAACACAAAACCTTTAGTTTCATTGACATTTGGTTTTAATAAAGACATTTTAAAAACATATTAGAGATTCACTTTATATTTTTTCGACAACAGCCTCAAGTAGTCAAACAGAACTCTTTATCCTCTGGCTCCCTCTGCTGGTGGGAAATACTATCACCTCAAGAACACACGCACACACTTTTTGATTTGTTTGATTAAAAAACTATATATATATATATACACAAATATATATATATATATATATATATATATATATATATATATATATATATATATATATATATATATATATATATATATATATATATATATATATAAAAATATTCACAATATATATATATATATATATATATATATATATATATATGAATATTTGTTTAATATTCTGTTTAATGTCCTCTGACATTCAGCATGAGCTTGTTTTCATGAACTTAAAGCTCCTCTCATTTTTCTGCATGAGCTTTAAAAGCTAAAAATAACATCTTATTTTCCTGTATTTCCTCGACCTTAAATATTTATATTTTTTTAAAGGAGACATATTGAGCTCATTATTAGGTTCATGAATGTATTTTGGGTTTCTAATGGAACATGAATTCATGCTTTAATGTTAAAAAACTCTTCATTTTCAGTCTGAATGCGCCTGTATTCTTCCTCGCTGTGTTTTTAATGCATTTCAACAGACTTTTGACACATTTCATGAAGTTAGAGGTAAATAAAATAGAATATTGCACATCTTTGTTATTGTGAGGTCAATCAGCTGCACATTACATTACATTACATTGGACACATACACCTGGTTGGGTCTCCCTGTGTGTCACTCACCTGCATTTTGATGATATATAAAAAAAAAAATATGTATTTCAGTTCCTTATTTTCCAGTTTGTGAGTTTCCTTGGATACAACCAAAGCCCCTGTATTTATAAAAGTCTAGATTCTTGCAGTGTTGCTGTTTTTGTTGCAGCGAGTGAAGAAAAGTCAAACCGTCACTCTTCTGTCTTTGTTGCAGCCTGCAGATAAAAAAAAAAAAAACACAATATGTAATAATAAGTGATATAATACTACAAGACGCTATCACCAAACCCATTGAGCTCAGCATGCAGTCTCACTATCAACAGCCTGGCTTTAGGTCTTAAAGCTGCACTCATTTACATTTCTTTATATTAACTAAAGTGATTATGGATCACAGGGGTCATGACCTCAGCTTTAAAGCCTTCACTTCACTGGCTGTTTCATTAAAGACACGTACGGAACATTAACTACCCGCAAAGGCTCATGGGAACTCTGACGGAGAAGAGTTATGATGTGAGTAACCACAACACTCTCTGTGTGTGTGTGTGTGTGTGTGTGTGTGTGTCTCTCTGTGTGTGTGTGTGTGTGTGTGTGTGTGTGTGTGTCTCTCTGTGTGTGTGTGTGTGTGTGTGTGTGTGTGTGTGTGTGTCTCTCTCTGTGTGTGTGTGTCTCTCTCTCTGTGTGTGTGTGTGTGTGTGTGTGTGTGTGTGTGTGTGTGTGTGTGTGTGTACACACACACACACTCCCCCTCTCACCTTCTCAGCCTCCATCAGAGCGTCCAGCTCCCGGGTCCATCCGAGTGCGTGGACCAGCGTTCTCACGCCAGCGACCACGTCGCCCAGCTGCACCGCGTCACCGGGCCGGCGCCGCCCGGCGAACGGCCCGACCGGGTCCCTGTTGATGAGCAGCCGGGGCACGGCGCCGCGCACGGCTCCAGCCAGGCTGGAGAAGGGCTCCACCTGCAGGCCGGGCACGATGCTTTACACTTCTAAGAATGTTTTGGGGATATTTTGCTATGAAAGAGAGTTTTAAAGTGCAGATAAACAGGAATCAGACGTGAGATGTGCAACACGAGGTCCGGCATCGAACCAGAGACTTTGTGCGTACGTGTGACGCTCCATAAAAACACCTTCAGTGGATTTATGTCGGACTCCAAATATTTAACTTAATATTTCATTATTTTTAATTAAAGAGTACTATGAGCAACTACGACCGAGAAGCTTGAGTGTGAGGTGACAGATCCTGATCGAAAATATTAATGTCACAATAACAAGTGGAGTTTTTAAACAATTCTTTTCTAACAATAAAGTATTTAGTTGTATTTTTATATCAAAGCCCCATCTGTTTTCACCCTGACCTTCTTAAAATATAAGAATATGAGAATGGCAACGAAGACTTTTACTTCTTTTTTCAGAAGTAGATGGTTTTATCCTGGTGGCTGCTGGTATTTATTAATAAATAAACAATCAATAAATAGAGGTAAATATGTCGCGTCCATCTCTCTCCTCATGTTTCACTGGAAGATATTTAATTAAAAGGCAAAAACGTCATCTTTAAAGAAGAACGTCCACGTTCCAGTGTTGAATCCATCCCTCCCCTAATACCCCGGGACACGGAGTGGGCTGGCTCACCTCCAGTGACGTTCCCATGACGATCAGCAGGTCGGCCTGAGGGAAGTCTGTGAGGTACTTGAAGAAGTGACGTGGAAGCTCCTCCCCGAAGAACACGATGTCGGGCTTCACCACGCCTTCACAGGCGGGACACTTTGGGACCGCCCCTCTCATCACGTCTGACTGGTGAGACAAGAATATTAATCATATTTTTAAAAAAAATAAAAAATAAAATTAAAAAAAAATTAAATTAAAAAAAGAAATAAAAAAAATAAAAAATAAAAATATATATATATATATATATATATATATATATATATATTGCCATCTTAAAGTTGAAACTGATATCTTAAATTTGATCTGGCTTTTAATCACAAATTCATATATACACATACATACATACATACATACATACATACATACACATATATATATATATATATATATATATATATATATATATATATATATATTTTTTTTTTTTTTTTTTTTGAGAGAGAGAGAGAGCGAGAGCGAGAGCGAGAGAGAGATATAGATATATATAAATAAAGATAAAGATATTAGGTATATATAAATATGATGCTTTGAGCACCACAAGTCCATTTATATTGGAGAGAAGACAGACATCTCTCAGGTCAATGTCTCCAACAGTCAACACACCAAAATAATCCAGATTGGTAAATAGAACCACAGATAAGAGGAAAAATATAGTTTTGGGGTTTTGGGATGAACCGTCCCTTTAATATTCCCCGTGGCTAAAATCAGACAACATGATAAAGCATATTCTAAATGTTTAAAAGGTGGGGGGGGTCTCACCCTCAGCTCCTCTCCGTCGTATTCCCTCCGGCAGACGGTGCAGGTGGCCGTGGCAAACGTACCGTGAGCCTCCACCAGCATCTCAGGGGGAATCCCCGCCACTGCACAGGTAAACAAGCCAGGTGGCTTATGAACATCAGAACACGCGTCTCACTGATGTGTGAGAAGACATAACGGGAGTAAACACACACGTCTTTCCAGCCCGTCGATGTTCTGCGTGTACATCCGGAGGAGCTGACGCTTCTCGTGGAGCAGCCGCACAAAGTAGTGGGTCAGGTTGGGCCGGTACCCCCCCGGGTAGAGCTCCCGGGCCAGGGCGAAGAAGGGACGGGGGTTCTGGTGGAAGAAGCTGAGCTCGAAGACGGCCTCGGGGTAGGGCAGGTCGTACCGCTGCAGGTTGTCGTAGAGGCCGCTGCCCGGAGACCTGCGAGGCCACAACCCGGTGAATGCTGATCCTCACGGGGGAGGGGAGGGGGAGGGGGAGGGGGGGGTCACGTGAAGACCACAAGAAACATGCAGCGGTTTTACCTGAAATCTGGGATGCCGCTCGGCGTGCTGATGCCGGCCCCGGCCATCACCACCACCTTCCTGTGCCGCCGCTCCCGGATGTTCTTGGCGACGTCCTGCAGGGTCTGCTGCTCCTCGGCTGAACCACCACCGCGGGACGAGAACCCCCGAGCCCCGCTCACCCGGGGGGGGCTTGTTCGTCTGAGAGGAGGCAAAGCGGGTGTTGGAGCTATTTATTTAATATTAGTATTGTTTTAGTTCACAAGTAGTATTGTTTGGTTAGTTTGGTGTTTGGTTCTTTAGGTTGATTTGTTTTATGTATTAGGATAGATTTTTATTTTGCTAATTTGAAAGAATTAAATAGTTCCAGTTTCTTAAATGTGACAGTGCATGTCCTTGTCATATATATAATCAATCGTAAACTGTTGGGTTTTGGACTGCTGGACATAACAAGAGATTTGAAGACGCCCATATGGGCTCAAGGAAATCCTGGTGACATTGATTATTGATTATATATTATTTGTTTTCAGCTTTGTGACGATGCATTGTCCATAAATAGTTTATTTATAAGTGGGAGGATTCCCCAGCACATAAAGGAGCATGTCTGAGATGTAGACGAGTAGAAGGATGAAGTTAAATAAAAGTACCTTGAGTACTTAAGTATAGTACTTGAGTAGATGTACTTAGGTACATTCCACCCCTGTGTGTTGTGTCCCTGAGGGTGAAATACCTGCACAGAGCTGCACTTGCACCTGGACACGCCCATCTTTGACTCAAACGACCTGTAAAAAGAATAAGAACTCAGGATTATCACTCACTAAACACTGCTTCTCATTTCATTATAACGTCATTGCATCTGTCTGCTCACCGTTTGCAGAGAGCGTCCTGCTCAGGTGCAAACAGAGTCTGAATACTGAGGCCATGGCAGAAAAGAAACTGCACTAAAGTCACCCGCAGATTGTTATTGCATGACTCCTCCACACGGACACGAGCTATTGACACATTCTCTGCACATAAAATCAGATGAAGAAGAAGCACGAGCTGCCTGCTGACATGTTTGTTGTCGTCCTGTGACCTCTTTACCAGCCGGGTGTACCGTAATGCAGGTTATAGCCTCGCAAAGCAAGCTTGATTTCCTATTTTATTCAATTATCCGCCGTTTATTATTAAAAGAAACTACAGTACAATATATATTTGGTGTTTACCGTCTAAAAAACTACTTTACCATGAAGCAAATCTGTTTGCTTCAAACAAAAAGTGTAGAATCGTTAGCGGGCAAGAAGAAAGGTTTACGGTAAAAAACCTTAGCGAACAGGCTTTAGAAACGCCCACTTTATTTCCCATCATCCTTTGCGCCCGGCAGCAGAGCAGCGGATCCACAACACGACGGGCTAATTGACGTTTAGCTGAACTCACAACCACCGAATAAAATAAGTTCCCTTCAATAGTTCCTTCGCCAAGATGAGAGATGTCACCGGGTTCCTCAAGCAGCAGCAGAGTAACAGCACCACTCCGGAGATGGCGACGGAGTGGCACACGTTGGAGGAGCTGCACAACAAAAGGTAAAGGTAGCGCTCCGCTCAAGCTAGGCTAGGCTAGGCTATGCTAGGCTAGCTAGCGTTAGCTCGTCCATTCATTCTGGATGTACGCTGAGTCATGCAGGGAGCTAGCTTTTGCTGGTGTTAGCTAGCGTTAGCTGGCTATGTTCCTCCCTAAAGATCATGACTGTTCATTTTAGTTCCTAATCATTTAAATCAGGATCGTAAAGACAATGTTTAGCACAATTTCCTTCAACACACTTGCACATCTTTTCCTTTCTTATTAAAATACACTTTCCACTTTTATTTTATAATGTACACTTGTTTTAAAGTACAGTTATCTGTTTGTTGTTTCCCATATTTATCTTTGAATGATGTCCTTTTATAGATTAATAAACATGTATATTATATTTCTGAATCCACTAAAGTCAGGCAGCACGTTTTTTTACCAAAACTGTGGAGGTATTTAGTATACACTTTAAATACTAAACATTCATATGTTGGTAACCCCAGAGTATTTAATGTACACTTTAAATACTAAACATACATATGTTGGTAACCCCAGAGTATTTAATATACTCTTTAAATACTAAATATACATATGTTGGTCCACCTTTTGAATATATAGTGGTGGAAACTCTTCTTTACTAAAAGTACGAATGCCACAATGTAAAAAACGCTCCATTACAAACAAAAGTCATGTAAAAACGTGAGCATAATCAGGAACATGTACTTAAAGTATAAAAACAACCCACATAATACTTTTATATATTACATCGTGGGATTATTAATACTCGTGCATTAATGTTAAAGCAGGATTCTACTCATACGTTACCAATATTATCATTTATTTAAAGGAAAAGCAGCAAATCTTCACATTTGCGAAGCCGGAACCATTAAATGTTTTTACATGAAAAAATGACAAACTTTGATCAAAATAGCAATTTTTCTGTCGTTTGTTTTTAATGGACGAATAGTTTCAGCTGTTCTTGTATAAACTGTTAGGGAGTTTAATTTATAACATAATTTTTCAACATTTTATAAACTCACGTGTTTTGTGTATTAACATCTTAATTTGTTAAGTAACTAAAGCTGACGGAGTCCTGATTGGTCGCTCATTATTTTTTATACTTTGAATGGAGATTATTGTAATATTGTTTTAGCTGATCTACGTTTCTTTGGGACATTTGTTTATCTTCTGGATAAAGTGCTGATATTCACAAACTGTTTATTTGTTTTTTAATTGACAGGTTGTGGCATCAGTTAACTTTGAGGCTGACAGACTTCGTTAAAGATCCTTGCTTCAAAACGGGAGACGGCCTCATACAGGTAACATATCATATATATATAACGTAACCTTTTACGTTCTCTGTTTTTTGCGATGTCATTAAATGTAATAGTTTCATCTTGTGTTCGTCACACGTCTCCGTCGGGCTTTGTGATGTTTTTTTTTAAGATCAGTATCACGATATTAATTTAAACATTTGATATTTATGATGACATCGCAAATGTATGCAGGATTATGAAATAGTTAAAATGATGGTTGAAGCAAAGAACTGTGTTGCACAGGTTTACATTAAGAAATCTTTTGCAAGTCATTTAGTTTGTTTTGCAATTAGTGTGTTTTCAGATTCTTTAATTTGAACAGAAATTTGTTCATGAATTGTTATGATTGTTTTAATTATTTATGTTTTTGCCTTTTTTAAAAGCGATTTAATTCATTAAAGGCACAACATAAAGCTTTGATACTGATTTTAAAGGATTAAAAATAACTTCTCGTTCACTACGGAGGAACTTTAACCCTAAATTACGTCATAATCCAAACGCTAATCACGGCCTGTTGTAACGAGAGAAGCGTTTTGATGTCTTCTGTGATCTGACGGCTCCTTTTTTCTTTCTTAAAGCTCTACGACAACTTCATCAGTGACTTCGAACACAGGTGAGTCTCCGTCCGACCTCGTGACTCCGGAGAATAACTCAGGAGTCACGTAACTCGGTCACCGGTTTCTGGTTCGACGCTGATTTGTTGTTTTTGTTCCCTCGTTAGAATCAACCCGTTGTCCCTCATGGAGATCATACTGTATGTCATCAGACAGATGAAAGGTGAGAACAACAACAACAACATGCAGCACGAAATATTTCCCAGCAGAATACACAGTTTGTACACTTTCTTTTGTATTTACGAAAAAAATAAATAGTTTTTTGTTTCCAGATCCCAAAGATGCCATCACTTTTCTCGAGAAGACCAAGGACAAGGTAAGTTGAACGATGCAACACTGATTTTAATTAGTTTATTTGCACCTGACTAAAGCTAATGCAGTCAAATACAAAAGCCCCACATATGTTATGAATATTACAATGTTCAGTTTTAATTTAAACTGCTTCAGAGGTGTTTTATTATACTTTACGGTATTTTTGTCTTTTTGTTTCTGGTACTGTTGGACTGTGTTACACTGAGGGGCGTCTTCAGTATTGTGTCCTTCACTAAATAACCGAAACATCTCCTCTGCACGAAACAGTTCAACAGCACCACAAACTGCATCCGCTCTAAAAACTAAACTCAAACTGAACACATGACCTTCACGGCGGAGGATTTATTGCAGCTCATAAACTGTTTTTGATCCATCGTTTCTCTTTCAGGTGAAAAGCTGCGACGAAGCCCTCATTCTCTGCAAGACTTCCATCGGCCGACTCAAACTGGAGATCAGCGATCTCCCTGCCACAAAGGTAACGCCGCTAAACGCTCGGCTCTGCTTTTCTTTTTAAATCGAGCTGCAGGTGTTCACACGAGATGCGTCTCGACTTTCTAACTGAAATAACTTGTTGATGGTAATATCCGCTGTTTTGTCCCCCAAAAGTACTTTCTCCTCAAACGTGGTGTTTCTCCATGTTTTTGTTTACTCCTGCACGCTCTGCAAACCCGTCACGAATGGGATGCGTCAAAGCGTTTAACTCTTTGACCCTGACTCTGTGAAAGTTTAATCCCAAAGGTCTCTGAGGGATAAACAACCATAAATCTGGTGAGAAATTATAATTAAAAAAAAAAAGTTGGTCTTTAAACTTCAAATCCTGACTCCTAATCATCACAGTTGCATATTTTCTTCAGTGTCACTGTCAGTACCTCCGTGGGTACAGTCCAGATTATATTATATTATATTCTATGTAGTTATAACATCTACCCAGATTGTTTATATAGTAGATAAACTTATGAAGCTAAATGAATATACAGACAACGTCCAGTTCATCCATCTCCCAAAGCATGATGGGAACCTCGGTGGTAGAAACTCAAAACGCATTCAATCCAATCAGTGACAAAAATAATGAAAACATACCTTTTTGTTTTATATCATCAATAAATAGTTTGACAGAACTAAAGCTCAGTGTCTCTCTGCAACACATTTCTCCTATAAATTGATCTAAAGAAACTTTTTGTGTGTTGAAATCCTGGTGGACAAACGAGGCAGAAACTAAAATACATAGGACATTTTCAAAAGTAATTAAAACTAGAAATGCCTTAAAGTGGATCAGGCGTCGGTCAGATTAAATCCAGCTTCTGTGTCATAAAATGATTTGTTTCTGCCATCGGTTGATTCTGGACTCCAGAGTTAAACCCGACCTCGCGTCACGTTACAGGAAAATCACCTCAATGTGTTCCCAACATTTTTTGGGGGAGTAAAAGCCGCGGTATCAGATCGCTGCTTAGGAGTCAGTCTTTGGATACATCTGCATCGTAGAGAGAAAAAGTCCGATTTGATTTGATCCGTAACAATAAAAACGTTCCTACAACACGTAAAGTACCACTGACCCTCCAGATGTTGGTATCCGATGGTCGCCTCGTTAAACCTGAGAAGAAAAGCTGAGCTAAAACATGTCAGGCTGATGAATAAAGAGTGAAAACTGCCCGTAAACACGTTGGAAGTAGAAGAAAACGAGACCCACATTTAAAGCGTTGTCGCCTCTTTTTACTTCCAGAAACTTATAGAAGAAGTTGAGGAAATGCTGAACAACTTGCCCGGCGTGACGTCGGTCCACGGCCGGTTTTATGACCTCTCCAGCAAATATTATCGCATCATCGGGAACCACGCCTCCTACTACAAGGACGCCCTGCGCTACCTGGGATGTGTGGACATCAAAGACCTTCCAGGTGAGAGGACGAGACGCCGCGACCCGACTCCAGGACGCGGTTCGCGGCGGCGGGATGATGACTCCATGTTGTTTTCCTCCACAGAGACGGAGAAGCAGGAGAGGGCGTTCACACTGGGGCTCGCCGGGCTCCTGGGAGAAGGAGTTTACAACTTCGGGGAGCTGGTAGGAAGAAACACAGACGTGGTCGTAAAGCTCACCGGTCGGGTCGGAAGAGAAAAGGGAGCGAATATCACTTCTCCAGATCCCCGACCGCGTGGTTTTGATGATCCAAACACAAACATACAGATCCCAAAGATAATTTAAACTGATCTGAAGTCAGTTTAAATCATCAAGAATTCTAGATGTTGTACATTAACTTTGTTATAATCATCTATAGTGGGTTTTTTTTTTCTTCATAAAAATACAATTTAAAAGATAAGGAAATAAAATATTGTATTTTTATTGATTTATATCAAATCTTGTTGTTGTTGTTGTTGTTGTTATTATTATTATTATTATTGTTATTATTATTATTATAGTAAACGGCTCATAATTCATATCTATTTATGTTGTTGTGAAAATGTCGTCAAACGACTGGATTTGTTCAAGTTTCTCACCAAAACTACATTTTACTAGATTACATGTGAACGCATCATGAGAACGTTATAGTTTACCTTCAGCCAGTACTCATGTTCACTGAGCGGAGCCTGAACGCATCACAATGTAACTGAATGGAACCTCCGTACGTTAACCGTTAGCGGTGCTGCTAACGTTACTAGCTAACGTTACTAGCTCTCCTCTTGTCCCTTTAAACACGGATTGATTGTTTACAATGTCACGTGATCAGAGGTCCTGATCGCATGTTGGAGGATAACGAGGGGGGGGCGGGGCGGCGTGACATCACTCTGCGGTTCACATGCTGCTCGTTCGGTGAAGCTTGTTGACGTCTGTCGTCGTGTCGTTGCAGCTGATGCATCCTGTGCTGGAGTCGCTGAGGAAGACGGACAAGCAGTGGCTCATCGACACACTTTACGCCTTCAACGGAGGAAACGTGGAGAAGTTCCAGAGCTTCAAGTCGGCCTGGGGCCAACAGGTGAGCCTCGTTTAGACGACGCCCACCGTGAGGCGGGTAGCCTCGACGTCACGGCTCGGACTGAGCAGCATTTGTTGAGAATTGATTCATAAACGGAGTAAACCGCTTATTCATTAAAAAGCTTGGGACAGAATCATTCCTGAACAAACGCTGTTTGAATAATTTGTCCACTTACTGTTTATTTTGGTTGTTTTCATATGTAAAAACATCTTAAAGCTACGGGAGGCTGACATCAATTTAAAGTTTTGTTTTCTACTTTCTTGATAAAAGTAAATAGTAACACTGTCTGTTTCTTTATGTATTTATTTTATAAATGTTGGTAAGATGGTAATGTGCATGAGGAATAAGAATAAATTTTTTTTTATTATTTACGTGATCACTTTAAGTGGTTTCCTCTGATTGTTTTTTAACAATTTGGCTTTCAGAATATAAATCTGGGGACAGTTTAGTTTTTGGGGATTTTGTCAAACAAAGTAGATGCTGCTTTAATTAAAAATAAAATCTGTGCATGCAGATGGGGGACAAATAAAAGTAAAACAACTTAACCCGTCTGAGGAAGTGTTTTAACCTTTCAGCTCAGATCAAAGGAAGAACTAACGGCAAGAGAGCAATCCCCTGAAATCAACCCCAGTTCTGATGAATAATCTAAAATAAACCCACTTTCACTTCCTCACGGTGAAGAGAGTTTAAACCTCAGCAGTAAAACTTGATCTGAGATCTGAACCCTCAAAGGATCCGGTCTCCTTGAACCGGACCCCTGACGTGTTTCTGATCCTCTCCTTTGCAGCCGGACCTCGCGGCTCACGAAGCGAAGCTGATGCAGAAGATCCAGCTGCTCTGCGTGATGGAGGTGAGGCTGAACGCCGGCACAATGAACCAGACGTTTCACAGTGAAAATCAGCTGCTTTTAATCATATTTTGTGTTGTAAAATTTCTATTTTATCTGCGTGTGTTTTTATAATTTCCCCTTTGAGAACGAGACGATGCATTTAAAGGAGATTAGTTTGTTCTGTTGACGGGATGGAAGTCAGTTCAGCTTCTATGTTAAAGTGAACGTGAGACAAATAGAAACTAATAGAACTCCGTCTCTTTAGTGAGCTGTGAGGAAGCCCACTTGTCTCCTCGCTTCCTTCACTGTCACCTTAGCTCCTCCCACTGAGAGAAAGCCGAAGCTGCCAATCAGTTGCTTCAAACTGACATTTATACGCCACTTCCTAAAATTCTGACGTGTAGAATACCGCTGTATTCCTGAGCTCCTCGAGAAGCCTCCTCGTGTCCTACGGGAGGTTTTTACTAAGTCAGTAATCTACTCAAAACATTTTGCACCTTTTTTTTTTTTTTTGGTTGAAATACTCCTGAAAGCAATCAGCCAATCAAATGCTCTGACAAAAACAAGAGAACCAATCTGTTGGCCGACACAGGAGTTTAATTAATGATGCTGCTTTAAAGAGTCGTTAACTCTGGGCTCAGTTTTTAGGTCGGGTGATTTTTAATATGAAGCGTCCTGTTGCTGTTTCTAAAGAACCTTTTATTGTTGTTGGAGGGAGCTCGAGACCAAAGACTCATTGATGACCTCCACAACAGCTTCTGTGAACAACAGTGGAACTTTTCTGGTCTCGGACCTTTTTCAAACAGAATTAAGAGCAACGCAGATAATCAACACCAACTGACTTTTTTCTCACATTCAGGGACGATGGTTAAAAACAGGAATAATAAATCTCTCTCTCTCTCTCTCTCTCCCCAGATGACTTTCACTCGTCCTGCAAACCACAGACAGCTCACCTTCACTGAGATCGCTCAGAGTGCCAAAATCCCCGTTAACGAGGTCAGTGGGATGATGAAACATCAGCTCATCAATAAAACCTTTTTCCTGACTGATAACGAGGGATCGACTTTTTAATTACCGGTTTCTCAGCGTTAACCGGGTTTGTTTTGTGGATATGAAACTGTGGACTCGTGTCCTGCAGGTGGAGCTGCTGGTGATGAAGGCTCTGTCTGTAGGCCTGATCAAAGGGAACATCGACGAGGTGGACCAGAAGGTGCAGATGACCTGGGTGCAGCCCCGAGTGCTGGACCTGCCACAGGTTAGTCCTCATTCTGTTTTTTATAGATATATAGATATCTATATAGATATCAATCAGGCGTCAACCTCCGGTTCTGCAGAGTGAAGCAGATGTGGAAGTTTCTTAAAACCTGCATTCTCTCTCCTGACCACCAGGGGGCGACTCCTCTGGTTGTATAGAAGTCAAAGCTTCATGTGTTAAAGCTGCATTCTCTCTCTGACCACCAGGGGGCGACTCCTCTGGTTGTATAGAAGTCAAAGCTTCATGTGTTAAAGCTGCATTCTCTCTCCTGACCACCAGGGGGCGACTCCTCTGGTTGTATAGAAGTCTATAGAAAATGACTCTACTTCTCTCTTGATTTATTCCCTCAGTAAACATTGTAAACATGAGTTTATGTCTCAATCTCTAGTTTCAAGTCTTCTTCAATACAGCATGATGTTCATTTAGTAAATTATGGTCCATTTAGAGTCAGACAGACCATAAAGAGGGGATGCTTTAGGGGCGGGGCTACAGGGTGATTGACAGGTCTTAGCTGATGTTGCCTGTTCACGTTTCAGATCAAAGGCATGAAGGAGCGTCTGGACTTCTGGTGCGGAGACGTTAAGAACATGGCCATGCTGGTGGAGCAACAAGCCCACGACATCCTCACCTGAGCCGGTTCCACCCCTGCGGTCCGGGGAGGGAAACCCCGTCTCAACCATCACTGTTTTGTATTGTTTTTCTTTCTATCGGATGTTCATGCTTTTCTGTTTATTACCAACCTGTAAAAATACACTGGTGTTTTTACAAATAAACAACTGGTTGTATCATTATTATCCACTTCATTTGGTCCGAAAATATTAATAAAAAATGACCAGAAAAAATGTTTTATTGTGTACAAGCATCGCGGTTTTTCTTTTGTGTCTCTTGGTTGAAGTCTGGTTTGTAAATTTAAGGTTTATTATATTTGTTTATATCCCTTCGCTAGATGGGAAAATCAGTGGCAACCGAATACTCTTTAAAATAGAAAACATACTTAATTTACCATTTCTGCCTGTAGATCTCCCTAAATGCTGCACACTGTTCCTTTAAGTAAAAATATCTCTTACAATAACAATACTGTGTTGAGTGGAAAAGTCCTGCATTCAAAGTGTAAATATACTAGTAACAAATAGTAAAAGCACTAATAATATATGTTCACTTTAATGTTGCTGCTGGTAAAGGTTGAGCTCATTTTAATAACTTTATATACTGCTGGGTAGTTTATTAAAATACATCATAACTTATTAGTTACACTTTTTTTGTACACGACATACGAAGAATTAAAGTTTTTTTTAATAAATTAAACCAACAGTTTATATTGATGAGCAACTATTTAGATAATTGTGTTGCAATTTCCAGCTTCTCAAATGTGCTGCTTGTCCCTTTTAATTGTTTAAAGGAGATGTTTTCACAACAACATAAATAGATATTAGAGATGAATTATGAGCGGTATAAAAATACCTCCAATAATACATTAAAACTACTAATGACACTGTTTTAATCCCAAAAAATACTTATCTTTTATTTCCTCATTTGAATTGTGTTTTTATGAAGAAAAAACACAATAGATGACGATAAAGTAAAAGGATAACATTTATGATTTGTGACGGTTTAAATGATTTTTGACGGTGGCAAAAAATTAAATGATCAGGCTGCATATATATATATATATATTTATATATATATATATATATATATAAAATTATATTATATTATATTATATATATATATATAAAATTATATTATATTATATTATATAATTATATTATATATATATTATATAATATAATATAATTATATAATATATATATATAATTATATTATATTATATATATAATATATATATATATATATATATATTATATATATATAATATCTATACATACACACAGTATATACAGTTAGCTAGTTTAGTCCAGTGGTTCCCAACATAGGGGTCGGGACACTTCAAAGGGTCACCATGTAAATCTGAGGGGTCGTGAGATGAGTAATGATTAAGAAAAGTTATGAATCAATCTGGAAAGTAACTCCAGCTGTCAGACAAATGTAGTGGAATAAATATATTATACAAATTATATAAATAATTTATATATATATATATATAAAAATGATAAAAAATTATGTATATGTATATATATATACATGTATGTATGTGTATATATATATATATATATATATATACACACGTGTATGTATGTATATATATGTATATATATATATACATATATATACGTACGTATATATAGTTTCTACAGCCGAGACGGCCCGTCTCCTAATTCTGCTGTCCGCTTTAAATAAATAAAAATACATATATTTTTGAATTCATTAAAAAGAATATAGATGTATTAAGTATAAAAAAAATTATTTAATTTAAATGATGTTTGAAATAATAATTCATCTAATTGTTTAATTAAAATATTGTAATTAACTTAATTTTAGGTTAGTATTTATTATTCTATTTAATTTTCTTTCATATATATATATATATATAAATATTATTTTATTATTTATATATATATTAATTATTAAACTTATTTATATTATATATAGAAATTATTAAACTTATTTTTATATATATATATATAAATTACAAATTATTTAAATTATTTATATATATATATATATATATATATTATAAGAAGGAAAATAAAATAACATAATAATAGATAATAACCTTAAAATGTATTTTATATATATATTTATTTTTTTATTTGCTGTTTATTTTGCAGGGACAATGCACACTAATCAACAGTAATACTGTAAGTGAGCCAGAGAGGCTCATTTTCATCTGCTGTCACCTTTATATATAAAGTCGATGTCATTTCACACCTGTTCCTTGTTTTCTAATATTTTTTGCTCTATTTGTTCTAATTATGTTCACCTGTTCATACGGCCGATGTGAACCTGGAAAAGACCGTATATATATATATAACCAGTATATAACCACGCTCTGTCTTTGACACCATTTACTGTTCACCATGTAATCCAGCAGATGGTGCGTTCGATGACAGATAGATTTCCAATACCATCATGCTCCAGTTATTGATTAGACAAATATTAACCATGTGACCGCTCTGTTCGGTTGTCAGATTGTGGTGAAGCTCCAGCAGACAGACGTGAGAAAAATGTATTTGGGCATTTAAAAAGGTCAGTCCGGGTCTCACGGATCTTCCTCAAGAGACAGTTACAGTCCATCGGGTCGCCTGCAGTGGGAAAAAAAAGATTAACAGCAATTATCTTTGGGGAGAGAGAGAGAGTGGCAAGGGATCAATGAGCTCACAAACCTCCAGTTATCAGGAAAACAGATCGCTGACTGACCAGGTTTCATCTGGGAAACAGCAGAGGAAGTGAAACGAGGCTGGTTCATTAGGAAGAGCAGGCTGAATCCCCAAAGGGAGAGAGCAGCGAGCTCCATCCCTCCGTCTCTATCTCTTTAAGAGCCGGGAGAAGGAGTGTGTGCGTTCGGTGTGTGTGTGTGTGTGTGTGTGTGTGTGTGTGTGTGGGGGAGGGGTATTGGCTGGGGTGGAACAGTCCTGTAATGAGCAGATTTTAGAGAGAGAGAGAGAGAGAGAGAGAGAGAGAGAGAGAGAGAGGCCCGAAAAACAAGCGAGGACAGATGACTTGGTGGAATTGGGATACAACAACAATCCAGATTTTAGGGCGAGCGCTGGAATGGAGAGGACAAAGGGAGAGGCAGAGGAATAATTCATTATTTTCTTCTTCACATCCCCGTCTCCAGGAGGGAGGCTCATCCTCACATCACAGCGGAGCCGAGCGGAGGACGAGCAGATATCCACTCTCCGTTATGTCTGCCGAAGGCTGAGGCTGCTCACGGATGTGTGTGTCCGAGCCTCGTTTTACAGGCCGACAGCTACAGAGCTCCAACTTCTCTGGTTTTTCATTTTCATTTTATTTTATTAATGGCGTACCAGTGCAGCAGCGTCCTCCTGCTGCCTCCCTCTCCGTGTGCCGGTGCGGCAGCGGATGTGTGGATGCTGTAATGTCTGATTGAGCTGAGCTCGGTCGCTGTAGCTGCCGCCGCCACCACCACCATCACCGCCGCCGCCAACACCACCACCACCATCACCACCATCACCACCATCACCACCACCATCACCGCCGCCGCTCCGTGGGCCTGTGGGACCCTGGAGAAGTCTAGGCCTCGCTCGTCTGGAGCCCGCTGCACCGGCTGAGGCTGACAGGGCCGGCGAGCTCCCCGGCTGCGAGGCTGCGCGGAGCAGGAAGGTGGAGGAGGAAGTGGAGGAGGAGGAAGATGAGAAGCGCTCTGAGCCTGCATGCCCATGGGAAGCAGCATGCACAGCAGCTGCGTTCGTCACTCCAGACCCGTCGCTGAGGCTTAGGCTGCTCCTCCATCGCGAGGCGATGCTCTCCGGGCCGCGTCCTGCTGCATATAAAACGAGGAGCTGGTGTTTTACATCCTGAACTAACTGAGGAGAGTCGAGGCCCTGCACCTCCATGCTACCAGCTTCAAACGGGGCCTCCTCCCTATTTTGCTCCTCCTGAGTGAACCGGACCTTTGTTTTTTCTTTTTCTTGACGTTCTAAGGATTTGCCGAAACCTGTTTCATGCATGTCCACTGGAGGCAGGTTTGACTTTGATGACGGGGGGTCGTACTGCGGGGGGTGGGAGCAGGGTAAAGCCCATGGACGAGGGGTGTGCACGGGGCCCCAGGGTCAGGGCGAGTACGCGGGCGCCTGGAGCCACGGCTTCGAGGTCCTGGGCGTGTACACGTGGCCCAGCGGGAACAGCTACCAGGGCACCTGGGCGCAGGGCAAGCGGCATGGCATCGGCGTGGAGAGCAAGGGCCGCTGGGAGTACAGAGGGGAGTGGACGCAGGGGTTCAAAGGTCGCTACGGGCAGCTGGAGAGCACGGCGAGTGGGGCCCGGTACGAGGGGACATGGAGCAACGGGCTGCAGGATGGATACGGCACTGAAACCTACTCCGATGGAGGTAAGGATGCTTCAAACTATTTTTCTGCAGGGGAAAGCCCACTTTCCCTCCCTGTCTCTTCTCACCGGGTCAGAGGTCAGACTCAGTGCTGCTCGACTCAACGATGAAACATCTCTGGAGCGACTTGCTTCCTTAGCCGGCTGCTAAAATCCCCGTATCGCATCTCAAATGTAGGCTACATAAATAACATGTAGGTCACATCCACATGTTGGATTAGTGAGCCGGCCTACCGGGCCGAGCGCTAGAGCTCAGGGGCCCATGTAGTGTAAAGTATTTAGTATAATACCTGTAAAGTATTTAGTATAATACCTGTAAAGTATTTAGTATAATACCTGTAAAGTATTTAGTATAATACCTGTAAAGTATTTAGTATAATACCTGTAAAGTATTTAGTATAATACCTGTGCAGGAGAGTGATAGTGTGGAAGCTTTAGACACAGCCTCTCTTCATCTCCAGCATGAACTAAATATTCAGTATTATATAAAGTATATAAAGTTTAGCTGCAGTTTTTCAACCAAAAGCACCCGAGGGCTTGACTCTACCTGCAGGATGCAACTGAAAGAAATACAAATGACACAAAATGACGACAGAGGCACGAAAGAATGACGAGACAGAGACGCAAGATGACTACAAACATACACAAACAACTACAAAGAGACACAAGATGACTACAAACATACACAAACAACTACAAAGAGACACAAACTCTTTACAAAGAGAAGATAAATGACGACAAGGAGACACAAGATGAATGAATAGAGACACAAGGTGACTACATAGAGACACAAGATGACTACAAGGAG
Source organism: Ophiodon elongatus (assembly GCA_016806645.1). Lineage (NCBI taxonomy): Eukaryota > Metazoa > Chordata > Actinopteri > Perciformes > Hexagrammidae > Ophiodon > Ophiodon elongatus. Next base: position 251,617 of record JACSYO010002004.1, read on the forward strand.
ACACAAGGAGACACAAGATGACTACATAGAGACACAAGATGACTACAAGGAGACACAAGATGACTACAAGGAGACACAAGATGACTACAAGGAGAGACAAGATGACTACAAAGATATGCAAAATAACTACAAAGAGACACTAAATGACTTCGGTGGGAATGACTACAAGATGAATGACTACAAGGAGACACAAGATGACTACAGAGAGACACAAGATGACTACAAGGAGACACAAGATGACTACAAGGAGACACAAGATGACTACTAAGAGCGGAGCCACGTCTCTTTCAGTCTGGTTGGACTACGCTCCAGTGTAGAAGGGGTTGGGGGCCTTCTTCATGTCGGTGGGCCCTTTGCCTCAGGAGGTCTGTGGTCTTATGATTATTATGATTGTTATTATTATTATGATTATTATGATTGTTATGATTATTATGATAATTATGATTGTTATGATTGTTATGATTATTATGATTATTATGATAATTATGATTATTATGATTATTATAAAAACAGGTTGTTGGATTTTGAAAAAAAGGACACGTTTCTAATATTAGCTATAAAGCCATGTGGAAGTCTCATCTCTTCGTCTGTTTGGACGTGCACGTATTTATAAAAACACACCTTCGCCGCTCTCCCCTCTGCATCACACCCTCTGTCGCCATGGTAACGCGGAGACAGCAGGTCAGCGTGTCGCTGGAGACCGGCTCGCGGCTCTCCCGCCTCTCCGATTGGCTCTCTGCCTCCGTCGCTCTCATTTGTAAATCTAGGCCGTTTGATAACCGATGCCACCCGAACCGCACGGCACGGGACCCGGATGATGGAAGCCAGGTCAATAAGGGATGCAGGTGGAGTGTGTGTGTGTGTGTGTGTGTGTGTGTGTGTGTGTGTGTGTGTGTGTGTGTGTGTGTGTGTGTGTGTGTGTGTGTGTGGTGTGTGTGTGTGTGTGTGTGTGTGTGGTCTGTTGTGTGTGTGTGTGTGTGTGTGTGTGTGTGTGTGTGTGTGTGTGTGTGTGTGTGTGTGTGTGTGTGTGTGTGTGTGTGTGTGTGTGTGTGTGTCTGTGCTGCATTGAAGGTGGAGGTTGTTTCGTGGGAGGTGGAGGCTCCCAGTGCGAGCACCGAGGCTCACATCCTCACACCGGCTGTTTCAGCACGAGACATTAAAACCTAAAACAAAGATGGTGAAGAGACGAACACATTTTTAAAAAAAGACTGCGTCACGCGACAGCTCCTCTCTTCCGCTCACGTGGAAGACCGCCGACAGATGAATATAGCACGCACGAGCTGACACATTTTCCACAACCCAATAAATGTGCAGGACGCTGTTTTCCACACACACACACACACACACACACACACACACACACACACACACACACACACACACACACACACACACACAGCTGGTGATATTAAAAATGATAACAAAACCGTATTACAGGACACATGCAGCCTCGTGTTCGTACAGCCAGGTCCAGCGTTTGGTTTCAGCACCGGACAGACGGACAGCTCCGGGCCGACACCGGCTGCCTCGAGTCTGAGGAGCCTTGAAAAGCTTCGAAAAGGAAAATAAACGTCGGTAAATGAGATGATACGTAAAAGGCATTCGAAGAAATATACATTTGAGAGACAAATACAGAGAATTACCTAAAACAAAAGAATAATTTGAGGCTTGAGTTTGGGTCATTGAGTTTGGTTGTGTGCCCCAGTTCCAGACGACACCAATGATACACAGTTTATATACTCTTAACTGTTTTTGTACCAACAGGACATGATGCAATAGAAAGTAACTAAATTAATTTACTCAAGTACAGTACAATGTTGAGGTATTTCCATTTAATGCTTCATTATACTTGGAAATATTGTAGTTTTTACTCCACTACATTTATTTGATAACTCTAGTTACTTACTTAAATACAATTAACTATTATATCATGATATATTAATTTAAGTTAAGCAGTAAATAAAGTAATTAAAACTAGCTCCACCTGCAGCGGAAACTTAAAATGAATGAACACCATAATGCATTAATAATTATAGTCAAATAATATAATATATATTATTCTGAAATGGGCCATTCTGCGTAATTAACACGTTTACTTTTGGTACTTTAAGTATATTTTGATGGTAATACTTTTGTACTCACTTTTACTTCATTTTGAATGGAAGAATATTTGTAACAGAGTACTTCTACACTGTAGTATTGCTACTTTTCTTGAAGTAAAAGATCGGAGTACTTTTTCCACCTCAATCAACTCGACTTTAGGAGACGAATAAAAAGCCCAAAAGATGTAAAATACATGTTTTGGTTGTTTAAGTACCATCTAAAGTTTATTTGTCAGCTGTGAGCCGCTCCTCTATTTCCTTTTGCATTGCATTGTGGGAGAATAGTCTCCATCAACAGCACACTGTTTTGACTTTACTCAATCTAAACAAAAGACTACATCCTCAAAACTTAAGTATAGAATCAATGTGTGGTATCGAGTTGTGGCACAGTTACGGTATCCGGTCTACATACTAGTACTGTGTAGTACTGTGTAGTACTGTGTAGTACTGCGTGTAGTGTAGTCACTCCAGCATGGCCAGATTAACCCACGAGGGGGCCCCCAATGGGAACTGGCAGATTACCATTAATGTATTGATAATTATAAACCAATAGACATTATTATTCTGAATTCTGCATAATCAATATGTTTACTTTTGGTACTTCAAGTTGATGCTTATACTTTGACTTAAAATATTCAATGCAAGACTTGTACTTGTAGCAGAGTATTTCTACCTTGCTACTTCAGTAGAAGATAACCAGTGTACGACTCAGCTAGCAGCTAGCTTATGAACTAGCTGTTTACTGGATGTGTAAACAAGCTAATGTTTGCAAACACAATCTCCATAGCAACTTTATAAAGGTAAAGATACGTCATCGTTGTGTTTACAGCTTGTGGCCAAACATCCGTTAATTTGGGGATTTGGGGAAATAGTTAGTAATCTAGCCTTGAAGATATTTAATTTTTTATTATTCTTGTTGATGGACACTATTCTCCCACAATGCAGTGCACACAAATAATGTGAGGGGCTGTTCAAAGGTGGAGAATCACAAATAATAAAACAATGGTGGTGAAACAGCTCCAGGAACAAATGGAAAAACAAATCTTTGAAGAAGAACACTTGGCTTTCTTGTGAGGTTGAATTATAACATTATCCTATATATATAATAACAGGACATGTACACTATGTATTATTCATATATATTAAATTGGGACACAGCGAGTGAGTCATGTTTTAAAAAAAGAACGGCACGGTGAAATGTAAACCTCCACCTATCTATCAGGGTTTCATTTCAGCACCACGGACAGCTCCAGCTCCACATTACATACACAACTCATATCTTATATTAAAAAGGGATTCAAGACAATAAACCACTTTTCACTATTATGAACTGACAGGAAATGATGACTTGATGTCAACAAAAATAAATACATTTAAATGTATTTCTGTTACTTGTAAGTGAATCTGTTTCTTCTGAGTTTTAAGCTTCTTCACACAGAGAAACAAACAACGTTCTGATGATGTGACACACGTGGCGTCGGTCTATCCTCGACTCGGGCAGCGTGACGGAGGAAACACCCAAATTGATGTGATTTCCTGTCAGTGAAGCTGTAATTACATAAACACAGAGCGCTTCTCTCCCAACAGAACAGAACAGCGGTAAACACCCGTAATGTCACCGGCGTTTAACCACATGTGGCCTTAATCACCAATCAGCGGGAGATGCCTCTCACGGTGACCTCGGGCGGAGAGCGCGACATATCTGTCTTTGAGAGACTGTAGTCGTCATTCTCTGTTATGATCAATCATTTGGGATTTAATTTGAAAAGAGTCATTAAGAAGCAGATATCTGCTACAGATACACTTTGAGAAAATCATTTCTGTTGACGGGGATGCTGTCATACATCAAGCTCATTTTTACGTGATGAAATAAAACGCTCATCGTGACAATATCTCACTTGACTTCCATTTTAGTGTCTTTTAGCTCATTGTTTTTGGTTTTTTTACGACCATTTTATTGTTTTGGTTCAGCTGTTTCCACATTAATACTCCCGATGAAGCCGTGCCCACACAGTGAGCGACCAGCTGGGGAACAGAGCGCAGCACCGAGCCGCTAAAGAGACTGATGCTTTCATTCCGGAGTTGGTGGAGACCAAAAACGAGTTAAAAGAGACAGAATGTTGGACTCACATTCGTCTGGTGGACACAAACAAAGTCTGTTCTGAGTCTTCTGGATGTGTAAATAAGCAACTGTTTGCTAACAAGTTCAGTGTGTAAAGTAAAGTGATAACACCTAAATGTTGTGTTTAAAAATAACATAACATAACATAATAAAGAGCTGCTTGGGTTTAATGCAGTGTGGCTTTGATTATGTCAATATCCTTTGGACTTTAGCTTTTAATGTTAACAGGATTGTTTGATGTTACCTACAGATAATTAATCAAAGAGCTAAAATTACTCTACTTTGAGTTGTTTGTATTTTAAAGCATGTAGTTCGTTCAACATATTTAAGTCATGGTGACGATTTGTGAGTTTGGGGGAGAGAGTTGTAATGAAAAAGATTGAAAATAAAACATTTAAATCAATATACTGTACGACAGGGAGCTCCATCTCGGAACTTTCCAGATTGGATATGCATTAAATTCTAACCAGAAATTGTCATTCTACATAAAGAAAATCTAATTTGTATCGTTGACAATACAATTTTAATTATCCAGTTTTACAAATTATGATCAGTCAGCCAACTTCCTCTTTAAAATGTTTATATTGTGATGATTTCAAACTTATTGACGATGACGTTTGTCCTTTCTTTTGATCGACTGTAGTTTCGGTTTGAGCTGAAACGATTAATCAACTGACCCTTCGCTAAGTCCCGCCCCTGGAACGCAGACCGGCCAATCACAGCGTAGCATCCTCCAGCTCTGACCAGGATCCGACAACTATTATATATTTATATAATTTATATAATGAATATAATAATATTTCCCCTGAAGGCCACCGTAGTTCTCTGACTTGTGAAACTACAATAACGTGAAACTAATATTCAAAAATCTTAAACAACTCCGTCAAAAAGACGTCGGATTCACTGGATACATACTGTACTAGTTCTTGGTCAGTTTTGTATAAAGAGCAACGTGTACTTTGCTGCAGTCTGGGAGACGCCAAGTATCTGGTGTTATTCTGGGTTCATGTGGGTCTTCTCCACAGCAGTGTTGAGCCAAGAGGCCTCCGTTTGGCCCTGGATTATTTTTAAAGATCTTTTTCCTGAGCAGCAACCACATAAACCTTCACACACCAGAAGGATAGAAGCATAAATGGAGCATCTGTTGCATTTCCCCATACGTCTCCCAACACTACGGAAGGTTCACCCGGTTTGTCGGATCCTATCAGATGCTGTCGGTGCTTTTATGCTGATTCGTACTTTAGTATTTTTAGCCGTTTGTTGGTCTGTCTGTTCGTTGGTCCATCGCTTTAGTTCAGATTGATCTTAACAACTAGCAGATGGACCGCCATGAAATGTTGTCAAAATAATCCACAGAGGGAGAATCGCCTGCCTTTAGCTCTAGTGCCACCATTTTTTCTATTCTATTTGTTGTATATATTGTTCTTACCTGTATGTACAAATGCTGCTGTAGCAGAAAAAAATCCCCTTGCGGGATTAATAAAGTCTCTCTCTCTCTATCTATCTACATATCTATCTATCTATCTATCTATCTATCTATCTATCTATCTATCTATCTACCTACCTATCTATCTCTATCATCTCTATCATCTCTATCTATATATATATATATATATATATATATATATATATCTGTCTATCTATCTATCTATCTATCTATCTATATACATCTGTCTATCTATCCATCCATCCATCCATCCATCTATCTATGAGGTCCACAGATTTTAGTGAAACATCCCAACAACTATTGGATGGATTATAATGGATTTTTAACTTAATACATTTTAATTTTAACATTCATAAAGAGGGGATGTCTTGCAGGTATTTAGTCATAAACAAAAGTATTGGACGAAGTGATGGCGATAGATGAAAAATGAAATCACCAAAGTTATTACAATTCATCCCGAAGGGAACGTGAATGTCTGAACCATATTTCGTGGCGATCCGTCCCATCGTTGATGAGATATTTCACTCCAAACTACAAATGTCAACCTCATGGTTGTGCTGGAGGGGAAAAGTCTGAGGATCACCAGAGTTAGTAGGATTCATCCTTTTAGGGAACATTCAAGGTAAAGTAGAAAAGATCACATTGGGACAAATCCTCTGGGAACCATGAATGTCTGTACGAGTCTCTTGCCGATGCATTGGGTGCATGATGAGATATTTTACACAAGTAAAAACTCTGAGCTGCTGTTTGTGCTGGAGAAAAGGTTCATGGAACCACCAAAGTCATTAGGATTCATCTTCTGGGAACCATGAATGTCTGCGCAAAGTTTAATGGCGATCCATCCAGTAAATCTAAAAATGTCAACCTCATGGTGGTGTTGTAGAGGAAAAGTTAGGATTTTTGTTGAGGATTCATCCCCTTGTGAACATGAATTTCAGAGCAAAATGTCATGGCAATCCATTCAATAGTAGTTCAATAGTCAAGGAAAAGTAGCAAAGTTAGAGGATCACTAAATTACGATTCATCCTCTGGGAACCATGAGAGTCTGTACAGTCTCGTGATCCATTGGGTGCACCTCTGAGCTGCTGGTGGTTCAGGGAACCACCAAACTCACTAGGATTCATCTTCTGGGAACAATGAATGTCTGTGCAGAGTTTTAAAAGTAATCTGACTGAGTGTCTCCGGTTGTGTCTCAGGGACCTACCAGGGCCAGTGGCTGGGCGGGATGCGTCACGGCTATGGCGTGCGGCAGAGTGTGCCGTACGGCATGGCGGCCGTCATCCTCTTCCCCCTGCGAACATCCATAAACTCCCTCCGCTCCGAGCACAGCCACGGCCCTCCGGCTGTGCTGGAGGACGGCGCCGCCCCCCCGCCCACGGACGGGGGGGCGGCCGGGCTGGCCGGGAGCCCCGTGGGCCGCGGGGGGTTCGCTCTCACGGCGCCCAGCGAAGCCGAGCGCCAGAGGAAGAGGAAAGGCCGCTTCCGGCAGTCCATCCTCAGCGGCCTGAAGCTGCGGCGCTCCGAGTCCAAGAGCTCGCTGGCCAGTCAGCTCAGCAAGCAGAGCTCCTTCTGCAGCGAGGCGGGCATGAGCACCGTCAGCTCCGCCGCATCCGACATCCACTCCAACGCCAGCGAGAGCGAGCAGGGCGCCCCCGTGGACGCCACCGTCACCGAGATGTACGCCGGCGAGTGGCGGAGCGACCAGAGGGCCGGCTGGGGCGTCAGCCGGCGCTCGGACGGCCTGCACTACGAAGGGGAGTGGGTGGGGAACAAGAGGCACGGGTACGGGTGCACCACCTTCCCCGACGGCACCAAGGAGGAAGGGAAGTACAAGCAGAACGCCTTGGTGAGCGGGAAACGCAAGAACCTGATCCCACTGAGGGCCAGTAAGATCCGGGAGAAGGTGGACCGGGCCGTGGAGGCCGCGGAGAAGGCCGCGGACATCTCCAAGCAGAAAGCGGAGATCGCCATGTCGAGGTAACGAGATCATATTTCATTGCATTTATTTGTAATATCACAAATCACAGATTTGTCTCAGAGGGTTTCGCAATCTGTACGACATCCTCTACCCTCGGACACTCGGAGGGGTAAGGAGTATTCAGAAGTACTTCAGGAAATACTTCAGTCCTGCTTTTAAGATGCTACTTTAAGTAAAAGTATGTATGAGTAAAATATACTTAAAGAATCACAAGTAAAATGTTCCCAGTCAGTGTTTTACTATCTGATGCTTGATTGATATCACTGCTGTATTAATGTGTATGTAGTATTATAACTCCTGTCTATACTGTCAGTGCATCATATTCAATAAGATCATAATGTGTGTCTCTGTCCTGAGAACCTCGTATCTCTAAAAAGAAAACCTGTTTTCAGCTTTGTGTATTTTCCAGCTGATCCAAGAGGCTTTTTAAAGAGTTTATTAACACATGAAGGAAACACTTCTTCCTTCAGTTCATCACAAACATTCAACATCAACTCATCTGGAGATACGAGGTTTTACCTGCACAGAAACGAGATTTACCTCTGAGAGATGTAGTAAAGATATAAAGTTACATAAAATAGAAATACCCAAGAACAAGTGTGTCCTTGTGTGCTGTGCAGGATGAGCCACGCTCGCGGGAAGGCGGAGGCGGCTGAAGGAGTGGCGCTGAAGGCGACGGAGGAGTGTCGCCTGGCCCGCATCGCCGCCAAAGAGCTGTCCCCCTCCTTCCACATCTACGGGAACGGTGAGTGGACGATACGTTTCATAACCACGCGCTCTGAGAGCAGCTCGGTGCCGTCGACGTCTAACGGCTGCTCTGTTACTCCTGTGTCAGCAAAACAGCTTCCTCTGTATCAATTGTGTATTTATTTATTCATTTATTTACTTAATTAGTTTATTTATTTATTTTAATTTCCACTACAGGTGCCTGACAACCAACAAAGGGAAATTGCTGGACACAAAAACATATAAAAAACATAGATTTGCTGATAATATGCTGGTGATTAGTCGATTTATCAATTTGTTGGAAAAACAGTGAAATCAAATGGAGCTCCTGTGCAGACGTTTCTAATGTTTGTGTAGAAATGAGATCTGACAGCTTTCCTCTTTCTTGTCTCTTTTATTCTGTTTTTTTGTTTTGTTTTATTGCCCATTTCTGCCCACTTTTATGTGGCTTCATTTCCCCCCAGAGACCTGGGTTGTTACAATTAGTCACAAGTCGTGACTAAATAAAAACAAAAGGCAGAAAATGATGGAAATGACGGCATCGCACTCATTATCTCCATTTAAGATCTACACCGAGCGTGTATAAGTACCTGGATTCTTTCCAAAAAGAACATGTCAAATGTGTGGATTTACAGTCGGGCTCCGTGTTTACACACATATTCTGATCTCGTAAATAAACTACAGGAGGATTTAAAGCCTTTGAGAAATTCAAACTGAATCAAGTGTATTCACTTAGTTAATCCTCTGTAAGCCAACGGCGACAGATCCTGTTCCTGTGCAGCTTTTCTCTCCTTTTGTTACACACACACACACACACACACACACACACACACACACACACACACACACACACACACACACACACACACACACAGGTGGATTGGTGCCAGATCACCTCACTGTGTGTTCTTCTCCGACTATTTTCGAAGGGCTCGAGTGTCAGAGGCCCAAGCACCAGGACGCCAAGGACAAAGACCACGAGGTGATCTCCACGGGAACAGACAGTCCGGAGCTGTGCACGCCGGACACCACGCCGCCCGTGATAACCCCTGACCTCAGCCCCGTGCTGAGCGTGCCCACCTCGCCCCCCCGCAGCCCGTCCAAGCACGCCCACCGCCCCAGAAACGCCTGCTTCATGCGCCAGAGCGCCGTGGACGACCAGGGCGGCGCCGAGATCCAGGTGCTGGTGGAGGGGCGGGGCGTGGACCTGCCGAGGGGCGGGGCTAACAATTGGACCGACGACATGTATCCGGAGCGCGGGGGCAGCAGCCGCTCCACCACCCCCTCCCTCCTGGAGGAGCAGGAGGGGCAGATTAACGGCCACGAGCAGGCCCCTCTGTCCAACCACAAACCGCGGGAGAAATCCTCGTCCAATCACAAGCCCCGGGAGCACGCCTCCTCCTACAGAGCGTGGGAGCACTCCCTCTCCAACCAAAAGCCCTCCAAGCAGGCCTCTTCCAATCACAAGTCGAGGGAGTACTCGTCCTCCAACCACAAAACACGGGATCATTCTTCCACCAATCACAAGGCCTGCGAGCACGCCTCTTCCAACTACAAGCCGCAGGTGCACATTTTATCCAATCACAAGGCCTTGGAACATAACATGTCCAATCACAAGACTTCTGAGCATGCTTCTTCCAATCACAAGCCCCAAGACTATATCTCCTCCAATCACACCGCGAAGGACCACGTCTCCTCTAGCTACAACCCCCGAGAGCATGTCTACTCCAACCACCACCCGAAGCAGCACAACCCGTCCAACCACAAGCTCAGCGAGCACGCCGCGCCCGACCACAGGCCGGAGGGCCTCACCGGGGGCTGGACAGCTGAAAGCACCCTTAGGTGGAGCCCCGCCCACTCGCGCCTCACGGAGCAGGACGAGGAGCGGATGAGCGACTACACGGTCGACATGAGGCTTCAGTGTCCGGACTCGCAGGCGCCTCGGGGGCTGGGCCCGGAGTCCCCGGCCCCCAAGAACAACCGGCTGCGAGCCCGGGGCCTCCGGCCCGTCAGAGAGGGGTCCATGGACTCCGTGCAGATGCTGGACAACCTGAATGTGGGGGCGGAGCTGGAGGAGTGGCCGCTGCACAGGGACCTCACCCTCTCCCCGCCCCTCAAGTCTCAGCCCATCACTCTGGAGCAGGAAGGAGAGCTTCTCACCCTCAAATCAAACTCAGTGAGTCCGCCTGTTCGATCGGAGCGAGAGAGTTCATTAACGATTTCATTTGCAATAATCAGCAAAAGGAATCTTTTTTTGGGGGGAAATATATGCTTATTTTGCTTTTACGCCGAGAGTTGGATGCTTCCACAACTTATCGTCTTCACAGTCACCGTGTCAGTCAGCGATCATTAGAGGCTAGCAGTTTCCCCCTGCTTTCAGTCTTTATGCTAAGCTAAGCTAATTGCCTCCTAGCTCTCATACTTCAATGTAAAGACACGTCAATACTCTCTTTTAAATAATCCTATTTCCAAAATGTAGAACGATTCCTTTAAGGTGATTACATCATAGTACACTCATAAGTAATATGAGTATTGCAAAAGGCGATACATATATATATATATATATATATATATTGATATTTATACCACAATCAGTCAAACAAATTCCGTTCTTCCTTTTTCCTTCTAGCTGTTTTGGAAACACAACATCTGTTGCTTCAAAATAAGCAACATCTGTTGCTTAAAAAAAAAAAAAAATATATATATATATATATATATATATATATATACACGTCGTGCAGGATTTGTTTTTGTTTTGATCTCAACTGCAACGACGAAAAGTATTGAATCTGTTTCGTAGTTTTGATTCTGACCGGCCTCTTCTAAAGGCTGCCGCTAAGGCTCATGGGTAATGTAGTATTCAGAGCCGTTCACCGCACCAAACCGAAGACACGTGTGTGAACTCGGTGGCTGTAACATAAAGACATCGAGTATTAAATTACCCAGGAGACTCAGTGGAGTCAGATTGAGGAAATCATTAAGATACAAGTCTGAAATGTGGATCTAGAGTGAGGAAATAAATGCTCCTGAACTCGTGTGTCAGAGAGAAAGCAAAGCTAGAGAGATGGGTTTAAAGAGACAGGTAAATACAGGTGTATTCAGATAGACAGGTAAATACAGGTGTATTCAGATAGACAGGTAAATACAGGTGTATTCAGATAGACAGGTAAATACAGGTGTATTCAGACAGACAGGTAAATACAGGTGTATTCAGACAGACAGGTAAATACAGGTGTATTCAGATACACAGGTAAATACAGGTGTATTCAGATAGACAGGTAAATACAGGTGTATTCAGATAGACAGGTAAATACAGGTGTATTCAGATAGACAGGTAAATACAGGTGTATTCAGACAGACAGGTAAATACAGGTGTATTCAGACAGACAGGTAAATACAGGTGTATTCAGATACACAGGTAAATACAGGTGTATTCAGATAGACAGGTAAATACAGGTGTATTCAGATAGACAGGTAAATACAGGTGTATTCAGATAGACAGGTAAATACAGGTGTATTCAGATAGACGGGTAAATACAGGTGTATTCAGATAGACGGGTAAATACAGGTGTATTCAGATAGACAGGTAAATACAGGTGCATTCAGACAGACAGGTAAATACAGGTGTATTCAGATAGACGGGTAAATACAGGTGCATTCAGACAGACAGGTAAATACAGGTGAACGTAGTAATAGAGTGTATAAATACTGCGTTACAGGTAAAAGTCTGTAAAAGTATGATATCTACTATGTAGAAGTACTTGTTGTTGCAGAATGGTTCCTTTCACAGACTCATATATTATCTCCATATTATTGGAATATCATTACTGTTGCTTTTTAATCACAGCCCGGGGGAGGTGGAGCAGATTCTAAGTACTTTATATGCCGCTGGGTAGTTTAATCTAAAGCACAGTATCATAAATCCTTCTTTTATAGACTAATCACGTTTGTTATTAATCAGTAAAGTAGGAAGGAGGAGCTGTAAGATGAAAATAGTGCAGTTAAAAAGTGAAATAGAAGTATAACGCAGCATTAAATTGAAATACTCACGTAAAATACCTAAAGTTTTGTACTTAAGTGAAGTACTAAGGTTCACAAGGATTCAATTAATCTATAAAAGAAGTATTTATTAAAACCAATACTTGATCCCTTTTGTTCTAATGTGTCTTTTCTTCTGTTTTTGGTTATTTTTATGTGTTTTTTCTGTCATTTATTTGCATCAACTGAACTTCTTCTTCCCTCCTCTCTTGTCTTTCAGGGCTCCAGCTCTATCCTGGTGGTTATGGTCATTTTACTCAATATTGGAGTAGCCATTCTTTTCATTCACTTCTTTATTTAAGCGTATACAGGTATGATCTACTAAGACTTATTGATAACTACGGTATATTATATTATTACTTCCTGAGACGGACGTTGGAGCCCACAGCCCGAGTGCCGGACAGCGGAGAGCCTTTCTATTGTTGCGACCGGTCTTTTCCCCTCTGTTGAAGCCCGTTTCAGTTCCTATGAAAGCGACGTTCCTTTTCAAGATGCTATACATTGTTAGCTTTTCCACCATAGAAGAAGAAAGTAAGGGAGAAAAAGAAGAAGAAGAAGAAGAAGAAGAGTGTAGCTTTAAAACTAGCGTGCATGGGCGTCCATCCTCTGTGCTGGTCGATGGACTGAAGATGGAACCGGCAGTTTTTGCCCATTTTTCCATCATTTCTAGACAAGAAAAATATAGCAACCCTTGGTTCCTGGTTACCATGGTAACCAAGAGCACGGCACACACTCCATCCTAAACCCCCTTTTGCCTTTTAACCCTTTCCCCTGTTCCCCCTGCCCCCTCCCCACCCCCCCATCCACCCACCAGTCTCCAACCCCTATTCGCACTATGCGCTACATACAGAACTATGCTGCAAGAGTAGATCCATTTTAAAGGGCTCCGTCATTATTCTTTTCTTTATTCCACTACGAACTGCACGCACAACCATTGCATGAGGCTGTGTGGTTTTTTTTCTTAAAAGTGCATTTTCTATCCCTTTAACATCACTGTTCTGTCCTCATTTTTTCACGGTCGTCACTTCCGGAGATTTGGAAGAGAAAAATTAATTTAAAAAAAAAAAAGTTAATAAAAAAAATTAAAATCAGCCGCCACGCCACTTCACGTCCAATCAAAATCACAGAATCTGACCGAAATCAGATTCGACAGCGACCAACACCACCCATAAGTCGAAAAACCTCGAGGAACTTCCTGAATTTATTGTTAAGTGAAACACATTCGCACGCAAAAATTATAAAAAAAAATGAAAAATGAAAAAAAAAAACATACACATTTAACTGCTGACATACTGAGGCGGGTTCAGCCTGGCCCCTTTGTACAGCCTTGAGACTGTTATGTTATAACCACTAATTCTACTATATATGTGTATGTGTCATTATTATTCAAGTTTGTTACTTTTTTGCAGTTTGCAAGACAGAGAGAATGCTGAGTGCCTCGTATTTATTCATTTTTCCGTCTCGAATTTATTTTGAAAACCTCCCCCCCCCCGACCCGAGATAATAAAAACACCCAGGCTAAGAGGAGACGAGTGACCTTCAACATTAAGAAAGGTGACCCCCCCCTCCCCCTTCCCCCTCCCTCACCCACCCACTCCTGTTCCTGCCCCCCCCCCCCACCCTGAAATGGCATGCACTGTTCTGTCTCTCTCCAGTCCCCTTCGGACCAGTCAACAAGGGGAACAATGGGGTTTCTACGGTGTCATTTCAAGACACATATTTTTGGGCCGGATGAGATTTTTTTCAGCATGTTTGTTCAGCCTGCTCAATCTGGTGTCAGTTCGTGAGTTTCTTCCCCTCCTCCGCTCCTCGTCTCTTTTAAAATCCAGCAAACACAAGGCTACGTGAGACGTGGAGAGCGGTGTAAAATAAACGCTAGCTTTTAAAAACTCTCAACAGTCCCCGAGTCTATGAATGATATAAAAAGAAACTCTCTGCTACTGTATGTTTTATACTTCGCACCCAGTGGCATCATCATGTTGTGACATCATTGCATGCCCGAGCATGCTCTTTCTTACTCTTTGGTTTATGAGGTTGTTTCGAAGTTAATGTGGAGAAAATAATGAAATGTTTGAAATTAACGTGTTTGGTGTGGTTTATTGCAACGAGTCAGTTTCATGAAGGTGGTTAAAAAAAAAAAAAAAAAAAAAAAAAAACACATTACAGATGAACACATTAATAACCAGCAAGGACTTATATATATTATATATTTAGATGTATTTGATTTTATATGATTTTTTGATTGGAAAGCGTACTTCTAATTACATTTTCTGGATAAACCAAAAAAAATCTATAAACAGTAAATCTATCTATAAACTGTTTCTCAAAAGGTTTTACAGAAAATTGACTAAATCACAATATATGTCACTATGATACTATAACATTACAAACACTGTGAGAGGGGATTTGATCCATAACAAACAAACAACAAACTACATTTCTGAAAGAAATATGCAGAATCTTCCAGTGATGAATATCACAGTTATTGCAGCTATAACATTTATATTTGATGGAAACCATAAAACAAATATCCTTATTAATCTAAATTAAATTAAATATTAATGCTCTCTCATTCGCTTTCCAGCCTTCTGACTGGACAGAGTCAGGCTAGCTGTTTCCCCCCGCTACCAGTCTTTATGCTAAGCTAAGCTAACTGTATGCTGTGGTATACATTATTTTCTCATCAGCTGTGGAGGACGTATTCAGATCCTTTACTGAAGTAAAAGTACTAATACCACTCTGTAAAAATACTCTGTTTCAAGTAAAATGAAGTAAATATAAGCAGGAAAATGTAGTTAAAGTATTAAAACAAATACCTTAATTTGTAAAGTAGCTAAAGCTGTCAGTTAAATAGTATTTAAAGTAGCATAAAAAAGAAGTACCGCAGATGTTCTACTTAAGTACAGTACTTGAGTAAATGTACTTAGTTACATTCCATCGCTGCGTTTCATCCAATTATTGGCAAGAATTCAAAATAAATTAATAAATTAATAAATTGAAAATTGAAAATTGAACAAAAAAATTAACTTTGTCAAACTATTCTTTAGGAAACTTCATCAAATATATTTAAAAACACAGCATGTAGTAAAAGACTGTGCCCTAAAGCTGCAGCTATAACCCAGGAATGTAACAGTAAACATAGGAAATGTCTGGTGAAACGAGCATTATACTTTGTCAAAACTATTCTTAATTAATTTAAATTATATTTAAAAAGGACACCCCTCAGTGAGTATATTATATTATATTATATATTATATAGTTATATTATTAGCACTGATGCATTAATATGTAGGTCGCAATTTAATGTTGTGGCAACAAATATTAAGTATTTGATATACTGTTATTTAATTATATTCTCTTGTCATATATATATATATATATATACACACACACATACACATATGTATATAAATAAATAAATAATATATACTGTGTATATATATATATATACATATATATGTATATATATATATATATATACTGTATATATATATATATATACATATATGTGTGTATATATATATATGTATATATATATATATATATATATATACACACATATATGTATATATATATATATATATACATATATGTGTGTATATATATACATATATATATATATTTAAATCTGCATCAGCAAAGTAAGGGGTAACCAAAGCTGTCAAATAAATAAAAAGTATTTTTGTTTATCTTTGAAACGTAGTGCAGTAAAAGAATAAACTACTCAAGTACAAGTACCTTAAAATTGTACTTGCTAAATATACTGGTTACATTCCACCAGTTTTATATCACTACCAATGAAATACAAACGTTGTCTACATTAAAATATAATATAAACAATACATAAATGTATATTTTCATCATGGGATTATTATGGACATTCTTCAAAAACATTTCACCCAAAAACAATAAAATAAGACGAGAGAAACTTTATTAATCACACGTGAAGGAAATCAGATCAATTCAATGACGGTAAAAGTAAAAGGTAGTCAGAAATACATGATTATCACGAAATACCAATTTACATCACAGTGAAGATAAACTGTCTCCTTTTTGTTTGTGTTTAGGTTTAAAACCTCATTTAGTTTAGACTTCTGTGCTTTATAATTAATAAAGTTCACCTTTTACTTCAAAGACTTCCACAGCATATCAAAAATAATAAAGGAGAAAAACGATTTGTGAGTATTTTTTGCACTGATTTATATTAATATAATAATAATAATAATAATAATAATAATAATAATACAATTGGTGGAAGAAGTATTCAGATCCTCAGCTCAAGTAAAAGTATACCAGATATTTAAAATACTACAGTACACATATTACCATATTCATGTGTAAGAGGTTTAAAATGAAGTTAATTAATTAAAAACACATTTTACTTTAAAGACTTCCAAAGCAAAATATATTTAATATTTAGTATTTTATAAATATGAGGTGTTTGAGAACTCTTTTGTACCCAGATGATGTATTCAAGGTATAATAACATAGTAATATAGTACAGTAAACTTATTTATGTTCATTATTTTCTGGTAAAGGTGTGATTTTACCTGTAAATGAGTGAAGATAGGAGAAAGCAGGAGAAACTATTCAGAGGGAAACACTCCCCCCTACTGTCATATTTAAGAAATATATATATATATTTGTTAATATATGTCCTGCTCTTATGGTGTTTGTGTGAATGTTGTTCAAACTAACCCAGCTCACCTCCACCCTTCACCCCGGGTTGTGTTCTGCGGGGCTGCGGGGCTCGACTCCCGGCATGGAGCGGCCGTAGCAGCGGGCACCGGCTCCGGCTCACTGCGCGGCGGCTTCCGGTGTCCGTCCGTCTGCTGGAGGATGGCGTCCGGCTTCCACCGCATCGCCTCCACCGCCGGTGCTCCGAGTCTCTCACACGCCGACGGTAGGCAGCCTTGAGCCGAAGGCGGCAGCGAAAAACACCGCCAGTGAGCTCCGGTGAGTTACCGGGATTTTTTTTATTTTTTAGTATTTTGAATGCATGTTTTTTTTTTAGTTGCTGTTCGTGCGGAGGAGGTGGGTTTTCTCCCCCCGCAGCTCCGGGGAGGCCTAGTCTGATCTGGGGTCTGTTGGAGGCACCGTAGAGGCCTAGTCTGATCTGGGGTCTGTTTGAGGCCTAGTCTGATCTGGGGGTCTGTGCACAGCCTCGGCCTCGACTGATCTGGGGTCTGTTCTCAGCCTCTGTTCGCGGGCGAAGGCTTGTCTCAAACGGGGGAATTTTTTATTTTTATTTTGGCTCTTCGGAAAAGGTCTGAAAGCATCAAGCGAACCGTCGGTAGCTCCGTGTCGTAGTTCGGTTATTAAATAGGGTTTTTAATTGGCGGGAAAATCAACGTATTAACGTAAAAATAACGGTTGGTAACCTCGAAGGGAAGTCCGGTTCGTTTTAACGGCTAACTGGCGGTTAGCGGTTGGCGCTAACGTCCGTTACGTCCTGAAACGGGAATAATAGCGTTAAATAAACACATGGGGGACAACACACGTCCCCGGAGGAACACGGCGGGTGTATTAAACACGTTTAAAATGTTTAAAATGCACATTTAACGGAGAAAGCGGGGATATTACGCGACCGGTTCGCGTTCCAGGATATAGACGGAGCCCAAATCTTCTCAAAGCGTTGTTCTCAGGCTGTTGTGTATTTTGTTTTTTTTGCGGGTTTCCGTTTAAGCAAAGTGCGTTTATTCTGTTTATGTCACCGTGTTGTGTATTTAAGATACTAATACGTGTTTAGTACTTTAACATGAACCAGCTTTAGGCCTCTCAAGCGGCGGTGGTTTTTGTTTCAGTTTAATTTCTCACAACAAACAAGACTTAGTCCTGTACTGGCTGCAGCAGCTTCCCTCTCTGGGATGTAACCATCCGCCTCACGAGTTAGTCCTCCTGTCTCTGTCATTAGCTCTTTCATACCAACACTCTGCATATATACTTATAGATAATAATATAATGTAATTTGTTGTGTGTGCTTTTTGTTTTCCCCCCTTTTTTAGATTTCCTCACCGGTCTCAAAGGAAGTGTGAACCCCAAACTAGCACTCAACTCCCCTCACTGTGCTGGATACCATTTTTTTTAAATATATATTTTTTAAACCACAGCCACCCTTTTCAGTTCAGAGCTGAACCGCCACCCCCACCCTTGTCTGCTGAGAGCTGAACCCCTACATGCGAAGTGGAAGGATGACGGAGGCGTGGCAGCAGCAACATGCAGTGGCTCCACCCTCAGTTGTGCACACGCTCCCCCAGGGAGCCGATAACCCTCTGGGCTGCACGGTGTACGGAGTGGTCCTGCAGGCGGATGCCTCCCTGCAGCAGCCGCAGCACGGCCAGCAGCACGCCGTTCAAGCCCAGCAGCCCTCCCTGCAGGTAGGGGGCGAGAGAGGGCACAAGTGCGGCGCCTGTGGCCACGACATATCTCACCTGGCCAACCCCCACGAGCACCAGTGCATGGTGAACCAAGACCGGTCCTTCCAGTGCACCCAGTGCATGAAGATCTTCAGCCAGGCGACGGACCTGCTGGAGCATCAGTGCGTGCAGGTGGAGCAGAAGCCCTTCGTGTGCGGCGTGTGCAAGATGGGCTTCTCCCTGCTCACCTCGCTGGCCCAGCACCACAACTCGCACGGCAACGGGAACAACCCCATGAAGTGCTCCATCTGTGAGAAGACGTACCGGCCGGGCTCCGGGAACGTCACCCCGACCTCGTCGGCCGCCAACCCCCAGCAGCCCTCCACCGGCGAGACGTCCAGCGGCGGCGCGGCCATCAGTGCCTCGTCTCCGCCCTCGTTCGAGGCCTCCGCGCCGGACCGGCCGTACAAGTGCTCCGTGTGCCACAAGTCCTTCCGGCACTTGTCAGAGCTGACGCGCCACGAGAGGGTGCACACCGGCGAGAAGCCGTACAAATGTGACACTTGCGACAAAAGCTTCAGCCAGTCTTCGCACCTGGCGCACCACCAGCGCACGCACAGCTCCGAGCGGCCGTACAAGTGCGCCGTGTGCGAGAAGAGCTTCAAGCACCGCTCGCACCTGGTGCGGCACATGTACGCCCACTCGGGCGAGCACCTCTTCAAGTGCAATTTGTGCGAGATGCACTTTAAGGAGTCGTCGGAGCTCCTGCACCACCAGTGCCAGCCGGAGGGCGAGAGGCCTTTCCGCTGCGGCTCCTGCGGGAAGAGCTTCAAGCGCCCGTCTGACCTGCGGCAGCACGAGCGCACGCACTCGGAGGAGCGACCGTTCCAGTGCGAGGAATGCCAGATGAGCTTCAAGCAGCAGTACGCTCTCGTGCGCCACCGCCGCACTCACAAAAATCCAGCCGACCGCCCGTTCAAGTGCAACCTCTGCGACAAGGGCTTCCTGCAGCCGTCCCACCTGCTCTACCATCAGCAGGTCCACGGCATGGAGAGCCTCTTCAAGTGTGCGTCCTGCCAGAAGTCTTTCAGCCAATCGGGAGAACTGCTGAGGCACAAATGTGGCGGCGAGGTGGAGAAGCCCTACAAGTGCGACGTGTGCGGCAAAGGTTACAAAAAGAATTCCACGTTGCAGCGCCACCAGAACTCTCACTGCACGGAGAAGCCTCTGAAGTGCTCCCTGTGCGACAAGCGTTTCGTGTCGTCCTCCGAGTTCGTGCAGCACCGCTGCGACCCGACCCGCGAGAAGCCGCTCAAGTGTCCCGACTGCGAGAAGCGCTTCCGGTACTCGTCGGAGCTGCAGCGCCACCGCCGGGTCCACACCGGGGAGAAGCCCTTCAAGTGCGCCAACTGCGACAAGAGCTTCAAGCAGCGCGAGCACCTGGCCAAGCACCAGAGCGTGCACTCGCGGGAGACGCAGTTCAAGTGCGTGTGGTGCGGCGAGCGCTTCGTCGACCTCACGGCGCTGCAGGAGCACACGGTCCAGCACACCGCCGAGGGGGAGAGCTTCCCCGAGGCGCAGTGCATCCCATGAACCGAGCTGCTCCTGCAACCGTGACATTCGCCTCGCACCCCCCCCCCCAACCCCCTCCACCACCACCGCCCTCAAAGCAACGTGTGCCAGCCTCTCCGCTCTCCCATTTGTAGTTTATAACGCGCAACCATTAATTACCTTTTAATCTTTTTCTCTTTTTTTTTTTTTTTTTGTATCAAGACTGAATTCATCCTCACCCTTTTTAGTTGAGTAAATGGCAAAGCACCATAAATCCACGGAGGCGCTTCGGATTCCCTCGTCTGACTTTGGAACACATGGATAAAAACACTTGAACAGAATGGAGAGAAGAAGAAGAAGAAGATGAAGAAGAAGAAGAAGAAAAAAGGCGTCAGATGTGGAAAAGATCACAGTTTAGTTTAGTGCAGAGTGTGGGACCCTCTTGTGTGGCTGCATGTGGTCGTCTGTTTCGTGGCTGTTGATTCTGTTGTTGAGAAAGCTGAAAGGAAACTTCCAGATGTGTGTGTGTGTGTGTGTGTGTGTGTGTACTCACGTGTTAGCTCCTCTGAAATCCATGTGCCTTTTTTTTTTTTTTTTTACCGGTCACTTCGTGTTATTCTTTTTGTGTTTTTGTTAATAATTACGTCCAGTTTAGCTGACCCCCCCACCCCCCTCACCCCCCCACCCTTCCATATGCAGCGGCTGGCTTGTGCAGCAGTATCTTTTCACATACTAGATCTTAGGTAGTATCATCTGTTTGTGCATGAATATTTATCACACTTTAATATCACTGTTGTATTATAGGTTTGGTTTATTTAGGAAAAACATCCTAAGAAGAAGAAAAAGTGGATTTGTGAAAATGTATAGCCCGTGTCCTATGAAATCTGTGTTGTTGCATCTTTGTATTAAAAACAAATGACATCTAGGTGACGAACCTAACCTATCATGTCACACAAACACTTGACATGTGCAATAGAACATGCACAATGTAATATTTATGACTACTGATTCATGGCATAGTCTACTCTGTTATATTATAGATTGTGTGTATATGCTCATGTAAACATTGAGAAACTGTATAGTGCTTATGTTACCTGCTTTTGTATTCACTTATGAATGAGCTTGCAGTATTTTGCAAGTACTTTTAGTTTCAGTACCAGATGGATTATTACACGGTTTAACCCCGACCAGACTTCAAAGCGTTGTATTGCTCACCTGCCACAAACTACCTGCATTAGTTACCGTGCGATATAGATCTAACAAGAGTAATATTCTTTTTTTAATGTTTTTTTAAGAATTGGCCTTGTTATATCCTCACAGGGATCCCTGGTGCTGGTCCTGGTGCTGGTCCTGTTCCTGGTCCTGGTCCAGACCGGGCATTCAGCAGATTAATCCGAGTAGCCTCAAAAGTTACGGTTTATGTTGGTTTATGTCGGGCATAAAGTAAAACATGTGTGTACTTTAGTTTACCGTGTGGATTTCTATATTCACAATATTTGCAGTATATTTAAAAGAAGTTTTTTTTTTTTTTTTTTTTTTTTTTTGGAGGTTGGAGATCGTGGGACAAAGGGATTCGGGGAGGGGGGGCGGGATGGGGGGGGGGGCTGTGTGGTTGTGCCACGGCTGAAGTCCGGGTGAGTCTGCTTCACACCCTCCTGTTGGAGGGGAGCGAGTGTTATGAAGCGTTGGATTGACTCACGTGGATATCAAATATAGACTCCTGTTCATACTGTATACAGACAATTAAAATAAACCACCCTTATGAAAATAAAGGTGCTCATTGTTTTCATCACAGCGAAGTCGACCACATGTACGTCTGTTGATTCTGATCAGCTGCGACTGAGGATTATTTTCATCATTAAATATGAAGCATTTTTAAGTAGAATGATATATTATTTTCTCAATTGATTGTTTTGTCCGTAAAATGACAGAAAACAGTGAAAAATGTCTGTTATATTTTACCAGATTCCAACGGGACGTCTTTAATAAGTGTCTTATTTTGACAGTAAAAATATATAAATAAATATTCAGTTGACAATCATAGAAATCAGAAAAAAACAGCAAATAAGGACCTGGAATTGGTAAGTGATTGAATTATTATTATTATGTTATTATTTTATTTGAAAAAAATATTAATTGATTAGCAAAATAATTCCAGATTAATTAAATTATACATTTTTACTGGTAAGTAGTTTGTGAAAACAAAAAGAAACAACCGTTTCTCAGTTCACTTAAAACTATTACATTTATATTATTTATTGTGATGATCTTAAAAATAAGTTCTAATTTAATTTTTCAATATAGAATCACTAGCTAAATATTTATATTAATAATATTAGTCATAATATTATGAAATTGGCCATTCTGCATAATGAGTATTTTTTACTTTTGTTACCAATATTTGTGTACCTTTACTTGAGGAAAGGTTTGAATGCAGGACTTTTACTTGTATTTCTACACTGGTAGTACTACTTAAATCATGAACTAATACTTGCTTGTTGCGCTTCATTTCTTAAAAAAATAAAAATACAATATTAGTTAATACATTAATACAAATATTTTAGCCGATTTAATATGTTAAAGTTGTTCGTCTTAATTTCCAGGTCACTTTTTTCCCTCTATTGAACAAACTTATAAACAAAGAGGCAGGTTGAACACGGTATTAAAATCACTGTGTCTGAGTGGTAAAATATAAAATATCTAAAACATAACAGAAATAAAAGTGCATTAATAGTAAGTAAATAAAATAAACAATATAATAAATAGGTATAAAAGGTCTATGACAAATTATAGAATAGTCAAACAAAAAACTAAACATTTGTGCAGACATACACACATCGTAGTAGTTCTTTGGCAGATTTTAAATATACATTTTAAGGATTTTTTTAATTTAAGCAAAATTCATTTTAAAAGCATTAAAAACAGGTGGGTTTTCATTAAAACATTTTGTATGTGCTTTAATCAGTAGTCACAGCCCGTTGATTCACATATATGTATTATATATACATATATGTATATATAATACATATATGTATATAATAATATAGTATATATAATATATATATATATACTTTTAATTATTAAAACAAATATGTTGATTCACATATACATATATATTTACATATATATATATACGTATATATTTATTTATTTTAATTTAATTTTAATTTTATTATTTTTACAGTCACCAAGCCCAGTGATTCACATATATTTATATATAATAATATAGTATGTATATAATAATATATTTATTTATTTAATATTTATTTAAATATTTTCTAGTCACTGATATTGATATATATCAATATATTGATTCACACATATATATATATATATATATATATATATAAAAATAATAATATAATACATATATATATAAATATATAATAATAATAATATATATATTTGGTTCACATATATGTATATATAATAATATAGTATATATAATAATTTATTTATTTAATATTTATTTAAATATTTTCCAGTCACTGATATTGATATATATCAATATATTGATTCACATATATATATATACGTATATATATATATATATATATATATATATATATATATATATATATATATATATATATATATATATATATATATATATATATACGTATATATACATATAATAATATATATATAATATTTATTTAATTATTTGATTATTTGCCAGTCACTGAGCCTTTGTGATTCACACATATATATGTGAAAATAATTAAATATATATAAAATAAATATATATATAAATATAATATAGTATATATATAATATGTATATTTATTTTATATATATTTATTTTATAAATTAAATATATATAAAATAAATATAAATATAAATATAATACAGTATATATATAGTATATATATTTATATATATTTATTTTATATATATTTAATTATTTTCCGGTCACCGAGCCCGGTGGTTCACATCCGGGTGATGTTTACCGCAAGAGGGAAGCGCATCCCGGTTCCGCTAACGAGCCTCCGCCGCCCATCCGATGAGATCAATACATCTCCGATCCCGCTGACACGCACACACACACACACACTCATACACGCGCACGTTATCAATACCCAGAACTGGAGGCGCGACGCCGGGGCAGCACGCACGGAGGAGCCACGTGACCGCGCGCGCGAGCTGCTAACGAGCTAACGTTCATGTCGCGCGGACTTCCCCCGAGCTCGGATATTTCTACGACGAGGTTAGCCGGCTAGCATTAGCCCCCGTTTACTGACTCCTCACGTCCACCTGCACACAACCTATCGTGTTTTAATATTCACCTGTGTACAAATACACACTCACGCGCACGTGCGATGCGCGTGAGTGCGCGTCGCTGTTTGACGTATTGGCGGTTTTGTGTTTAGGTGGAGGAAGCTAGGTCAACGTAACTAGCTAGTTAGCGTTAGCTTCGGTGATGGTGACTTGTCCTCACGGGTTGGTTTAACCCGCTGGTTGAGTTGACTAGGCGGTAACTAGTTGGGCTGGGGGTGGCTAGGGGCCCGTGTTTAGGGGGGGGGTGTAGCTGTGTGGCCCGTGAGGAAAGGCCTCGCGTCGTGACGGGCTGGTATCTGGTGTCTGGAGTCTACAAGGTGTTAACATGGTTTGAGAGGACCAGCTTTCACTGGGGAGCCAAGTCAGACGCGACACCCCAGGGTCTCCGTGTGGATCTGGTCCTTCTGGACTAGTCCAGTACAGGGTCTCAGTGTGGATCTGGTCCTTCTGGACTAGCCCAGTACAGGTAGACTCGTCCAGTACAGGGTCTCCGTGTGGATCTGGTCCTTCTGGACTAGCCCAGTACAGGTAGACTCGTCCAGTACAGGGTTTCCGTGTGGATCTGGTCCTTCTGGACTAGTCTGGTCCAGGATGGCGAGTCCAGTACAGTGTTTTTGTGTTAGTTCTGGTTTACTGTGGTCTGGTTAGAAAAGGAAAATGCAGTAAAATCACTGTTTTTCTTCTTTCACAGAGATTTAAAGAATCACAAACCTGTAACTGGGTTTAAAACAGACTCTCCGTATTCATCTAGTCCATTTAGACTGGTCTATAGTGGTTCACTGTAATCTGGTCTACATACAATGTTTTTGGGTTAGATCTGGTTTACTGTAATCTAGTCTAAATAAAGTGTTTTTGTGTTAGGTCAGGTTTCCTGTAATCTGGTTAGAAAGAAAATGCACTAAAATAAAAAATAAATTCTTCTTTCACAGAGATTTAAAGAATCACAAAATGTAACTGGGTTTAAAACAGTCGTCAGAGGCTCATTTTTACTTTATTACAGGGTTAACAAGTCTAAATACAGTGTTTTGTGTTAGGTCTGGTTTACTGTAATCTGGTCTAAATACAGTGTTTTGTTAGGTCTGGTTTACTGTAATCTGGTCTAAATACAATGTTTTGTGTTAGGTCTGATTTACTGTAATCTGGTCTAAATACAATGTTTTGTGTTAGGTCTGATTTACTGTAATCTGGTCTAAATACAATGTTTTGTGTTAGGTCTGATTTACTGTAATCTGGTCTAAATACAATGTTTTGTGTTAGGTCTGATTTACTGTAATCTGGTCTAAATACAATGTTTTGTGTTAGGTCTGATTTACTGTAATCTGGTCTAAATACCGTGTTTTTGTTTTAGGATTGGTTAGAAAAGGAAAATGCGGTGAAATCACAGTTTTTCTATTTTCACCGAGAGATTTAAAGTATCACTGGGTTCCAAACAGTCTTCAGAGTCTCCTTGTTAATCCAGTCCTGGGTTGACGAGTCTAAACAGTGTTGTTGTTGTTTTTTTATATGTTAGGCCTGGTCTAAAGTGATCCGTTTCGAGACAATGCAGTAAAATCACTATTTTCTTTCTATTATAACAGAGATAATAGCTTCAAACAGCCTTCAGGCTCTCCATGTTGATCTAGTCCAGGGTTGACGAGTCTAAATAGTGTTTTTTGTGTTAGGTCTGGGTAGAAAAGGAAAATGCAGTAAAATCTAAATGTTTCTATTTTCCCAGGGAGATTTAAAATATCACAAACCTGTAACTAGGGTTCAAGCAGCCTTCAGAGTCTCCTTGTTAATCTATTACAGGGTTGACGAGTCTAAACAGTGTTTTTTGCGTTATGGCCTGGCTAAATGTGGCCTAGAAATAACAATGCAGTGAAATCACTATTTTGTCAGTTTCTTTTCACAGAGGGATTAAAGGTTTCACTCAACATGATCTGGGGTTTTGAACAGTCTTTATTGTTTGTATGTTAATCTGGTCCAGGTGTGACAGCTGTTGGACGCGTTACAGCGGTATGCGGTCTACACCTAGTCTGTTGTGGTCTGGATGCAGTTGAAAAGGAGATTATAAACACCCGGTGGACTCAACCATGTCTAGGTTTTACTTTCTCTTTGTCACTTTTACCAAATTGGAATAAACGTAACACAAATCTTAGACTTTGCATATGTTTCTGTGTTAATCTCGTCCACTGTTGAGGAGCCCAAGTACCGTTGTTTTGGGACTTATTTTGGTTGTGTTGATCCTTTTCCCTTTGCAGTGCAGATAATCTGGTGCAGGTTTGGCAACTTTTAAGTACAGAGTGTTTTGTCTACACCTGGCTTGTTGTAATCTGAATGGAGAATATGGATCATGCATCAATTATATTAATAATATCAGACCTTATTCTGAAATTGGCCATTCTGCAAAATTTGTATTTTTACTTTTGGTATATTAAGTCAATATATTTATGTACCTCTTACTTAAGTAAAGATTTGAATGCAAGACTTTTACTTGTATTTCTACACTGTGGTAGTACTACTTGTACTAGTACTCAGTACAAGATCTGAATACTTGCCCTCCCCTCCTCCCCCCACAACCACTGGAAACTCAAAATCAGGTCAAATCAATAGTGAAATGTGTGTTTCATGTTCATTAACTCCGAGTTCAGTTTTTAAATTAAAGTCCGATGTGGTCTGGATGGTGAAAGAGCAGCGACGTTGCTCTTTTTTCTTTATCTGAAGGTGTGAGGGGGGATTATCTCTCGGGAATACAACACTGTCGCAAGTTTGTTCTGTGTCACGAGGTATTTTCAGACTGTGTTTAAGGTCTCCGTGTTTATCTAGTTCAGGTTTGACAAAATTCAGCAGAGTGGTTTTTCCGGCTGCCCTGGTCGAGTGTGGGCACGAAGGATACGACGCAGTAAATAAACTAAAGCTCCTTCACAAACAGTTTCACACATCTCAAGTAGTGGAGAAAGTCTAGACCAGGTTTAACACGTCTGGGGATAGTGGTCTTTGGTCTCTGACCTGGTCTTTGGTCTCTGACCTGGTCTTTGGTCTCTGACCTGGTCTCTGGTCTTTGGTCTCTGACCTGGTCTCTGGTCTTTGGTCTCTGACCTGGTCTTTGGTCTCTGACCTGGTCTTTGGTCTCTGACCTGGTCTCTGGTCTCTGATGTGGTCTTTGGTCTCTGACAAGGACTTTGGTCTCTGACGTGGTCTTTGGTCTCTGATAAGGTCTTTGGTCTTTGGTCTCTAACGTGGTCTTTGGTCTCTGATAAGGTCTTTGGTCTCTGATGTGGTCTTTGGTCTCTGACGTGGTCTCTGACGTGGTCTCTGTTCTCTGACGAGTTCACGCTGTGACTCTTAATACCTATCTTTACAACTTAAAACAGTGTGACGACTAATAATTAAACATTAGATAATTAATTGATTTGTCAATTGATAGAAATGTACTCGGTTATTATTTTGATAATAAATAGTTTAATAGTTTTAAGTCTTTTTAAGTTTCTCCTTCAGCTTCACACGAGATGTTTTTCTCTGTCGCATGTGAAAGTAAATTTAATATTTTTGAGGGTTTTGAAATGATAGTTTTTGTACATTTTTAACATTTTAAGTGATTCATGGAGGAAAATAATAATGAAGTTGGCCTCATCGTGGCCTGCATGCCTGTCCGCTGCCTCCTCCTCCTCCTCCTCATCCTCCTCTTCCTCCTCTTCCTCCTCTTCCTCCTCTTCCTCCTCTTCCTCCTCTCAGCTGGCGGCTCTTCATCCCATCCTGCCCAACATCCTGCTCAGGGGCTTCACGCACTCGGTCATCGTAGCTCTGTCAGTCTGCACCGCAGCGGCGTCGGACCGGCCTGACGCCTTTCACCAGAGGGCGCGAGCAGCCGAAGCCGATGGTAAGCACCGCGCGGGGATCTCCTTAGAGCCGCACATTCTGGAGAGCCGCTGCGCCGCCTTCCAGTATCGAGCCGAGAAGCGTTCACAGGGAGGCGACGGTCCCCGACGCGGAGCCGCAGCGCTAGCGATGCCCGGATCCACGCCGGCCAGCAGCAAGGCTCGGGTGTACACCGATGTCAACACACAGAAGAACAGAGAGTACTGGGACTATGACGCACACGTGCCAAACTGGAGGTACGGCTGCTTGTGTTTCTCTCGCCCCCGAGTTTTAGTTTGTAACGCGACATCATATCCAGGGGGGGGGGGGGGGGGGGTTTGAGGGTCATTTTGTTGTCATTACGCAACACGGTAACACTCGTGGCCCGTTTGTGACGCAACAAACGCATGACGAGCAAAACAAACACAGTTGTACATGCCTGTAGTGCGTTTCTTTTATTTTTTATTTGCATCATGAGGAATGTGAACAGCAGCAACAAAAATAATTCTCAGGTCAGATAACACGGCCGACATCTTCACAACAAAAGTTCAACATGAGGAAAAACATCGTCCATCAGCTGTGACGGATGTTTGAGCATCATGTAAACAGAGTCCTGCTCCTCTCCAACCACCTGGAGTCTGCTTTTAGATAGATATATATCTATATATATATCTATATATAGATTTATATATATATATATAGATCTATATATATATATAGATCTATATATAGATAGATATAGATATATATATATCTATCTATATCTATCTATATATAGATATATATAGATAGATCTATATCTATCTATATCTATCTATATATCTATATATATATCTATATATATATCTCTATATATCTATATATAGATATATAGAGATATATAGATCTCTATCTATATATAGATCTCTATCTATATATAGATCTATAGATATAGATAGATCTATCTATATCTATAGAGATCTATATCGATATATCTATCTATAGATATATAGATCTATAGATATCTATAGATCTAGATATATATCTAGATCTATATATAGATCTAGATATATATATAGATCTATATATAGATCTATCTACCGATCTTGAGTATGTATCAGTGATATCCTCAAGATTATATCCATAGCAATTACCAAAAAAAGGTCTGTTATTTGAACTATGTAGAATAAGAATTACTTTTGAAAATATTATTATTAATTTACTGAATAGGCTTTGTTTCTGTTAATGTATATAATGACGTCTAGAGTCTGACTTGAGTTCGTTCAAAATATAATCATGATTTTGCCTCATAGTTTGTTCATCAGTTTGTTTTTACTTAAAACCTCTCAACTCATATTTTAAAGTACCTTGTGTAAGTTTTACCAGCTAAAACACAAGAGGCCACAGAAATACTGTTTATATAACAGTCAACCACAGTTGACATTAAATTATGTTGCATAGATTCTCACCCGGTTAAAGTAAATGTTTCATTCACAGAAAATACACCCATAACAATTTTGATGAATTTAGATAATTTATTAAACAAACATGATTATTTTTTTTAAACGTTGTATTCTCAGAGTAAAATATTATAACTTTTTTGTGTTGACCTGATGTTCTTGTGTGACATTTTACCAACTAAACAGTTAATATGTTCATTGAAGAAATAATTGACATGATTAGATATTTATTATAAATAATTTGTTAGTGTAAGGCATAAATATTTTTGGTATCAATTAGTCTTTTGGTTATTTTTGATTAAATGATTCATAGTTTAGTCTGTAAAATGTCAGAAGATATTAATTTAAATTAAATTTATAATTCCCCAAAGCCCAAAACTCAAAGATGCGTGAAACGACTAATTGGCTAACTGGTTAATTGGCTAATTGGCTAATTGTTTCAGCTGTCGTCTTCTTAATGAGAAGTGTGTGTCGTTAAATTGCCGCTGAATGTTTCTGTCTCTCTTTCAGCAATCAAGACAACTATCAGTTGGTGCGTAAACTGGGTCGAGGGAAGTACAGTGAAGTGTTTGAGGCCATAAATGTGACCAACAATGAGAAAGTGGTGGTGAAAATCCTCAAGGTGAGCCGGAAACTTCTTCTCATGCTGCTTCGCTCCTTTTATCTCACGAGCTTTTCTTACTCGTCATTTGTTTCCTCGGGAGATGACTTTTTTTTGTTGTCACATTTTGTTTTTAAATATCTTATCGTATGTTCTGTGACGGCTTTTTATAATCGCGCGTCGTAGATTCAGAGCTGGGTGGCGTCGACCTCAACTTAAAGGTGCCGTGTGCGGGAGTGTTAGCGCCACCTAGTGGTGAACTCTGGGAGCTACGGTGGCCCACGTGGAAAAAGTGACTGTCTCATTCTAACACTCAGCAAAAACACAACAATTCTTATTTTCAGGTGATTTATACACGAAAGAAAACGTATTTCATATTTCTCCCGATAGAGCCAACTCATTTCTAAACGCTGTTCCTTTTTTAAATGCTAATTTAATTTGGTGGAATTGTTTCCTGGGTTTTTCTTTTCTATATCTAGTCTTTGGGCACATGGGACGACTATACTATATTTTAGGGAAAAAATGGACTATAATAAAAGAAAATGTCTATTTCAGAAACTACAAGGAGAGTATTTGGTGTATTATTTCAGTTTAAAACAATATTTAATAGACAGAATGTTGGCGTTTCTGTCGCAACATTTAATTGATTTTGCACAGTTTCGTGTGTATAAAACCCAAAATATATATTTTTTTTATTTCACACCAATTCCACAAAACAAGTTAATATTAATTTACATTTATTAATTATTATTAATTATTTATTTAGATTAAATACAGACATAGTCTGACTTCGTATCCCCCCAAACCTGTTTGAGTCCGTGTGAGTTTTTTATTTCGACACAATGTAGTTGACATAAAGTTGGAAGTAATTTGGAGCAGGTTGTCACTGTTTCATGATATTATTTACTGAGTGAAATACTGTTAGTTTAACTGAACGCAGTCTGATTTAATTAAATTAATAGTCCCGCATTTAAATTTATTTCTTTTTCAAGAAGTTTATAAAGTTTAAAGGTTTTGAGTCGACTTCATGGTCCGTTCGAGATCCGATAACTCAAATAGCTGGATTGAATATCGGTGACAATGTATTAAATTCCATGTGTATATATAATAATATTTACATTATATAATAGAGTTTTAGTTACTGTTGAAGTTTGTTGCTGCTTTAAAACACTTGAATTGTAATTACTGTTAATTTTGAAGATTTTCTTTTACCAAGTTTCCTCTGTATGATTTTAATAATACATTATTCAGTAAATGCATATCTATGTATTTATTTGTTAAATGTTTTTTAAATAAAGTTAGGGAAGTAATGTTTAAGTCTCACCTGATGTTGACACAAATAAGATGATCCTGCTCGCTGCACCGTTCTGAGTCCTCGTTCTTTTTCAGTCACGCTGGAACGTATATTTTCTTGTTTTCTTCTCGCAGCCCGTCAAGAAGAAGAAGATCAAACGGGAAATCAAAATTCTTGAAAACCTGCGCGGAGGAACCAACATCATCCGCCTGGTGGACACGGTCAAAGACCCGGTGGTGAGTCCGCCGCCCGCCGCTCCGCCGCATGTCGACGCGCCGGCAGCGATAATCCAGTCATGCGTGTAACAGTGCGTGTGCGTGAGAGAGAGAGAGAGAGAGTGTGAGAGAGAGAGTGTGAGAGAGAGTGAGAGAGAGAGTGAGTGTGTGTGTGTGTGAGAGAGAGAGAGAGAGTGTGAGAATGTGAGAGAGAGTGTGAGAGAGAGAGTGAGAGAGAGAGTGAGTGTGTGTGTGAGAGAGAGAGAGAGTGTGCGAGAGAGAGAGTGAGAGTGTGCGAGAGTGAGTGAGAGAGAGAGAGAGAGATAATGATAATGATCTCCACCGACCTGCTGCCGCTCCTCAGTTCAGCCTTGTGTTGTTTTCTCTTTGCAGTCCAGAACACCAGCGCTTGTCTTTGAGTGCATCAATAACACAGATTTTAAGGTACTTAAGTTTGGCCGCATTCACACATGCAGCGCTACCATTGATGTCCATTATTAATAACGCGCATAACAACCCTCCGGCGAACGTCGTACATGTGTAGACGCCGGTCGAGCTGCCGACGCCTCCCCTAAACGCACCGTACGCTTTGTGTTGCTCCACAGGAGCTTTACCAGAAGCTGACAGACTACGATATCCGTTACTACATGTATGAGCTGCTCAAGGTAAAAGAGTCTTGTGCACACCTACCAATAATGTTGTCAAATCATTTATTTATTGACTCGTTGATGTATTCACCACTTTTCAAATAATATCTGTGAATGTGATTTAAAATGTGTAGCATTGGTTTTCTTTTGAGGATTTCTCTTCAGTGATTGACAGGAAGCGTAATGTAAAGCTTAGAAAATTGGGAAGTAGACGGGATGTAAAAGGTTTTTTTTTCCAAAACATATTAGTGCTGAAACAATTAGTTAATGGACTAAAATATGTCAATAACAACTATGATAATTATTCAATCATTTAGATCGTTCATTAAGGGAAATATTTGCTGTTTCCAGCTTCTGAAATGTGAATATTTTACCGTTTCTAGTTGTTTTTTGGACTGTTGGTTATAAAGATGATGTGATATTTGTTTTTTAAGAATACATGAATAATAAAATAGTGAAACCAATCAAGTGATGGTGTCTTGTTCCAGGCTCTGGACTACTGTCACAGTATGGGCATCATGCACCGGGACGTGAAGCCCCACAACGTGATGATCGACCACCAGATGAGAAAGGTAACCGCTCGTTAATTCAATTAAACCTCACGACAAAGATTGTTTGTTTTCTACGTATAATTATTGAGAAGTGGATTTAAAACCGTGATGCAAAGCTGCACCGATCAATACTTTAATATCAAATGACTGTGTAACATTTATTGATAAACTCAGAGTGAATTATTACGATGACTCTGCGGCT
>JACSYO010002004.1:290000-295297 GCA_016806645.1 Ophiodon elongatus
AGCAGAATTTGAAAATTTGGTATGAATACTTTTAACTTATTTTTAGTGTGACAACGTTGGCTACAGTAGCTGAGCGGCTCAAGTTAATGCTACGTTAGCTAACGTTAGCTTGCGGCTATTTCATTATAATGAAATGACATAACACGAATACATCTTCAATACGTAACCCTGTTAACATGAACATTTCTGCCACGTTAAGTAAATATATACAAATATATACGTATATATGTGTGTGTATGTTTCTTATTGGCAATGGTGGCTGTTAAACAATGAAGACTACAACTCCCATGATCCCACGCTTCTTCCCGACGTCATCCACAGCTTCATAAAGAGACCAGAGAGCCCGTTGAGTGTGTGTGTACTTTTTAATAAATAAACTGGAGCTTCAAGGTGTTTTCCAGAACACAAAACACATTCGTGCGTTACAAACGGAGCATTCGTCGAGGCGAATCCAGGCCGAAGGTGTGATGAGGACCACCTGCTCAAAATGTTAAAAAAACAACAACAACGTACATCTGCTTTTCCAAATGGCTTGAATTGTAAACACAGCAGAATCTATTTCAATTACACGTTAATCGTCAAATTCGACATTTTCATAATCACAGAAGAAGAAGAATTCACATTTTGGTCGAGTTGTTTTTTTTGTGTTTTTTTTTATTGTAAGTTTAAAAACTAACTGCTGCTGTTCGGCCCACGTCATGATTTTAATTCTGCTCTCAGGCGGCTCGGCCCAAAGTGAACGCCCCGACTTGGCATCTGAAGTTTTAATCGTCCCAACACGGTAAAAAGCAGCCTACAAACACACGGATAGCTACAGCAGATGAGCTCTACACCCATCGAAGGCACGCCCACAACATCCCACAACATCCCACAACACCCCGCTACATCCCGCTTCATCCCCGCTTCCCGAGGAACCGCCCGCCATTTAAAAACAAAACGCCACTTTGGCAGTTTATCTACACGTTGAAGGAGTAGCTCGACATTTTTTTGGGAAATTCACTCATTTGCTTTGTTGCAGGGAGTTAGATGAGAAGAATGTGATACCGCTCTCTGTAAATATGCAGCGTGTTAGCTTAGCTTAGCATTAAGACTGGAAACGCCCTCTGTGTTACGTTAGCTTTACGTTCTCGCGGATTAAAAAGGTTTACCGTCGCAATTCTTCTTGATTTCAGACAGAAGCAGCTTCTTAGATGTTAGCTAGCAACTCTCAATGTTGCTAACTGAAAAGACTGTTAGCAGATAGCATCAGGCTGTGACTAGCTAGCTAATTAAGCTAACGTTAGCTCCATGAATTGGGGGAAAACGCTTTTCAGCTGACTCGTTTTAAGAGGAGAATTGTGTAAAAGGGTTTTTAAAATATGCATTTGATGGCTTCATACATGATAGCATGCTAAAGCTAACAGACGTGGAAATACAGACGCCATTGTTCATTAGTCGTAGCGTTATAAGAAACATGTACGCTCAGTCTGTTACTTCATTCTAACATAAACCTAAGACATTTTATGATACAAACCCTGAAGGAGTTATTCTTTATATTTAAAATATAACTATTTAATGAATATAACTCATCAGCGCTGCCTCCCTTTTGTGTGCAGGAGAGCAAACTGTTTTTTTTTAGAGGCTAACATACATGTCAACAAATATGGATCGAAGCAGAATATTTAGTTTAATATTTAGAATATTTTAGATTAGGGACTTTGAATTTTTAAGTTATTGAAAATGTCAATTAAGCTTCAAACTACTTGGTACAGTCCTGCTAGTTTGGCTGCTTAGCTCAAACATTTCTTTTCACTTTTATTGATGATGGCTAGTTGATGTACTTTGCAAACGTAACGTTATTTTGGGCAACGTTTCTGAAGTAAATTCAATTTACATTTTTTATATATATATATATATATATATATATATACACACACACACACACACACAGACACAGAGAGAGAGTCAAATCATAACAGAAGTTATCTTGAGACACTTCATATAAAGCAGGTCTTGACTGTACTTTATAAATCTAGTATTGAGCAGGACAGAGCCGCTAATGTTAGCATAAACTCCGTTAGCATAACTGGCCATATGGACCGTCTTCCATACAGTGGATGTGCTGGTCGTGAACATAACGTTAGCGTAACGTTAGCCGGTCGCTACACAAACTAATGTTAATAGTTAATGGAAGTAAAGGTCCGTTACTAGCCAGACATGCTAACGTTAGAGCAGAGAACTCGCGGTTAAATCTCTTCCTTATTCTTTAAACCATAAGTATTTATATATATATTATTTATATATATATATTTATATTACTTTTTAGAGCCCAAAGCATAAACATGTAGCCTCAACATGAGCTGAGCAATTTGTTTCTAATCAGCTCCATCGTATCAATCTCCTCATCTAACTTTCTGCAAGAAGAAATGTCCTTTAACGTAGCATAAGAAGGTTTGGCTTCTGCAGCGGTGGGGGGGTCTCGGGAGGAGAGGGGGGGCTCGGGGGGGGGGGGGGGGGTCACATCACAGTAGCATAATGATGTGAAAAGACCACCAAGGACACAGTTAAGACCGTAATAACTCAGCTGATTATCGTCTTTTAATAACACTGATACTGAAACAAAAGAGCGCCCTGGGGAGTGTTTAAATACGTGACTCCACTGGCACTTGACATCTTAAAGATTTGTGGTCTCAGCTACAACTTCCCAGGTTTTTTTGTTTTTAAAATGCGTGTCCTTGGTGTCCTTTTAATAAAAAAAAAATTTAAAAAATGCAAACACTAAGGCATTAAAAATAATGTCGTCTAAAATAAAAAATGTATAAAGCTAATAATACCAGAGACATTCAGTTCGCGCTCTCAAAGTAAAAAAAAAAAAAAAAAAACCTTAAATAATTGCATAAATAAAGCACGTTTAAATCCGTGTCCTGTACAGGCGCTGGATGCTGTGATTATGTACGAGTCTACATATATAATGTCGGTTACATCGTAGAGTTGCAGTATTGAGGTAACTTCATAGTAGTAGCAAAGGCGAGGAGGGGGACATGCATTGGACAGACGTGAAGAAGAAAAAGGAGCTCGAGGTTTTCGTGTGTTCGTCCCTTTTCGTTCGCATCGTTCAAGTTTTACAAAAAAGAAAGTTGCTCGAATAAAGCGTTGATAATACTGGATGTTTTTTTTTTTTAGTGATATTAAATGCACCACATGATCAGTCTGTGTACCTCCACTTCTTCTTCCTGGATTCAGGTGGTGCTAGGGGGAGGGGGGGGGCGGGGGTCAGAGGTCAGGGCAGCAGGCGCTGCAGCGCCGAGTCGTCCAGGTCGTTGACGGAGACGATGTGGTGGAGGTGCTGCAGGTAGCGCTCCTGGTCGCGCATGAAGTGAGGGATCCTGGTCCGCGGGAGGACCGCCAGGGGACGCAGCATCTCCACGTCCTCGAAAGACACCTGGAGGAGGTGACGGAGGAAGTTCAGCTCCACGCGTAACGGTGTGGCTAAAGCACATTTACTCGCGTACATATTCACGGTACTTTACCGTTTTACTCCTCTACATCTCCGAGGTAAATATTATCGTTTTAGTTACGTCACAGAGAGCAAAGGGCGCTGTCATTGGTTAATAAAATGATAATCGACCATATACCGTGTGCGAGTGTTACATTACAGTATTTTACACAACACAGTTTAGATGTTCAGCTAAATTAATCAAAACAGTCATTTTAAATGTGAAATCTGGTCAGAAGTGAGTATTTATAGGAACGACTTTTAAATAATTAAATAATGAAGTAGTATAAAGTATTATTCAAGACATCAAACCTTGGATGTCAGACATCTACATTAATATGTAACGTAACATTTTTCTCTCCTATATTTGAAATAAATCAAAAATATGAACGTGTATTAAAATATTTCCCCACTTAAAGTGTTTAATAAACATATTTTACATCACTTCTGATGAGAAACCTGGTAAATTGATGACAAAGTGCCAGTTTTCTTTCTTTACCCAGAAAGCCCTGCAGAGGGCAGACATGCCTCTACTTCATTATTCTGTTATGTTTCTCCATCAGTCTCTCTATGATGGATTATTCCCAGAAATTTAAATATTTATCTTTTTTTATTTTATTTACTTGTGTTGTTTTGTAAAGCACTTTGTACTTTGCTTTATTTATATTATGTTGTAGTTATTATTATGATTATTAGTTCACGGTTTTGTATATTTATGTGAACCCATGAAACAACATGTAACTCTGGTTTTTAAAGACGGTATAGAAATAAAGTTTAGTTTAGTTTTTGTTCACGATTCAACAATTTGACCAAACAGTTATGAAAGTGGTGAAATAGTTAAATCATTAAAATGAAAAAAAATTAAGTAAAAGGTTTATTTTCTTGCTTACAGTATTTTTGCATGTAAACACAGTCATTTAGTTTTGCATTGGTAATAAAGGCTCTTCTTATTTATTATTTAAAGGTATTGACACTGACCTTTCCTAAAGAAGTCAACATCTTGAAGTCGATGGTCCGTCGGTGCCGGAGGATCCGGAGGATCCCGTCCAGGTAAACCTGGTCTTTACTGAAGCAGCCTGAGACACAAACACGAGTAGAACATGTACACTTTCAGTTCGCTTCACTCAGCGAAATCTCTCAAAATGTTCTGTCCAGCTGCTGAATATTTTTTATAATCCAGATGTGAGAAAAGAGGAGCGGATAAAAATGCTCATAAATCACAGACTGTATATAAGAAGTGGACGTAGTCATGGTGACGTCCCCCCGAGGAGTGACCTGCAGCGACCTGTCAATCACCCTGTAGCCCCGCCCCTAAAGCATCCCCTCTTTATGGTCTGTTTGACTCTAAATGGACCATAATTTACTAAATGAACATCATGCTGTATTGAAGAAGACTTGAAACTAGAGATTGAGACATAAACTCATGTTTACAATGTTTACTGAGGGAATAAATCAAGAGAGAAGTAGAGTCATTTTCTATAGACTTCTATACAACCAGAGGAGTCGCCCCCTGGTGGTCAGGAGAGAGAATGCAGCTTTAACACATGAAGCTTTGACTTCTCTACAACTAGAGGAGTCGCCCCCTGGTGGTCAGGAGAGAGAATGCAGCTTTAACACATGAAGCATCGGCTTCACTCTGCAGAACCGGAGGTTTGCCGCCTGATAAAGATATTAGTCCGGACTATTCATCAGATGAATTAACTTGAACGACGCCAACCAACAATAATAAAGTGTTAATTATTGATAAAGGCATCATAAAAGGTAAAACCTAATTAAATAGCCGCTGAGAAGGTAGATTTAGGGAAATGGCATTCATATATTG
>JACSYO010002005.1:0-20000 GCA_016806645.1 Ophiodon elongatus
ATCAATGTCTGGGGAAGCTAGAGTTGCCCCATTGAAAACAATCACCCACACTCATGTGGAGCTTATGGTTGCAAGACAAATGAAGGCGCTGCAGTTGCAACTTCAACACTCAGTTTATTAGACGGTACATCAGGAATAAGACCTTTTTTAGGTTTAAAACCTTTTTTAGCCAGCAGGGTTTCAAAGCTCAGTGGAGGTATGTTAATACTATAAGCAATCATGCTGATTTGATGTCAAAGTGGAAACGCTTCTGAAAGATGACACATGGGTATCTGGACCTTAGTTTCTCATTGCGCCTGTAGAGTGGCCTGTTATCCCTGACGGCTCCTCAAGAATCTCCAGATGACCTTGAGGTCAGGATGAGTTTGGTGGTGAATGCTGTGCAGGCCGAGGTGGAGCTGGATGCGATAACACGCTTGACCGATCCCTCCTCCACTTGGGTCCATATGAAGATGATGTTGGATCCTTAAGGTTTAAATCCTGCTACTGTCTTATTCAGAAGAGGAAGCATCTGAGTGACTCTGGCTCAATCTGGTACGAATAAGGAGCAACAAGAAAGGGAGATGCAGAGCTTCAAGGCTCAGGCTGTCAGTGGTTTTCATTCAATTGAGGAATTTAAGAAAGCTGCGAGGAGATTATCTGCTTTAGTCAAAGGATGAGGTTTTCAGACGCATCCTACAGCCCTCACAAGCGTGAAAAGGACTAGTTTCATCTACAAGCTCAATCAAGTACTCGGAAGTTGGTGTTTAGAGAGTTGGAGGATGATTTAGTGGAGCAGCAATACCTGAAGAATCTAAACATCCTGCCATATTGGCAAAACATACACCAAGTTTTGCTGTCTAGACTGCAAAGATATTGAGTTCCTGGTGCTAATAAGGCTATAAGGAGAATCCTGTCCAAGAGTATTCTGTCAGTGACTGCATGCAGCTCCAAGTCACCACCAGATGGCAGATTTACCTCACGAGTTTCTCCTGATAAGCCTGCATCCACTGGTGTTGGAGTTGATTATTTTTATCAGCAAGAGCAATCCACATCAAAGTAGCATCATTGTTGGATACAGATTGCTTTACTATTGCTCTTCCACGCTTCATAGCAATTATCGGAATTGCATCGGAACCAACTTTGTCAGAGCCGAGCGTTAATCGATGAAAGCAAAGGGAAATTGGAATCTTAAGAATTAAGTGGATTTCAATCTCTCTCCTGGAGAATTATGGGACAAGCTGATGAGTTCTGTGAGGAAGATCCTGAACTCCAGCCTGAAGGCGCAGGACCTCGATGAAGGTCGTCACTCAGTTGTCGGCAAAGCAGAAGCGATGATCAACAGCTGTCCCGTTACAGCGCATTCACTGACCCCAATGACTTGGAAGCACTAACCCCGGAACCTTTGCTTCTTAAGGCAAATGTCGTCATTTCCGGAGTGCATGCTCGAGGGAGATGGAAACGAGTTTAATAATAATAAACAATCGACTTGTTATGGTAACAATGGATTAAGGACTACGTGGCTCTACTTCAGGAGCAGCAGTGTGTCATAAGGGGTGAAGTTGCAGGACCTCATGACTCAGTTGACGACTCATGGCTTACTGTAAGAATTGTGCAAACCATCTCTGACAGATACGGCATGTGTGAATCAAGACTAAATAAAGTATTTATCTATCTATCTATCTAAATGAGCCTGGGATTGAATATTTTCAGTTGACTGAACTCACACACCCCAATTCATGATTTGGTAACTAGTTCCATTTACATTTTTGTGGAAGAAGAATAAATGGTTCAACACATCTTTTGAAGTGGAACTGAACAACGTTTACAGGTCAGCATGTA
The DNA here is from genome assembly GCA_016806645.1 of Ophiodon elongatus. Classification (NCBI taxonomy): domain Eukaryota; kingdom Metazoa; phylum Chordata; class Actinopteri; order Perciformes; family Hexagrammidae; genus Ophiodon; species Ophiodon elongatus. Next base: position 1,822 of record JACSYO010002005.1, read on the forward strand.
AAATAAAGCAGCTGCTGAAAATGCTGCCCTGCTGGCCAGAGTTGCTGCATTAAAGGACAAACATGCAAGTTCAAGTGACACTAAAAACGTAACTGGAACGAATGGAGCTGGAAAATAAATATTGCATCGTTTGCTGCTAAAATGGTACTTCTCCAAAGCCTTGAAATGAAGGAGCAAATGGTGGATTCAACTCAAAATGGATTGAAGGCTTATTTGGAAGCCAACAAGCAAAACAGACTTTTTGTATACTGAGACATCACTTGTATAGTTTATGCAAGTGTGTGTGTGTGTGCGTGTGTGTGTGTGTGTGTGTGTGTGTGTGTGTGCGGTGCCCAAAGCACCGCTTCAGAAACTGTTCTGAATCCACTCAGCAACCAACACAAGTCTCGTCCTTCCAGAATTCATCATCACCTCAACGCTGTTACATAAAAATAGACTTTGCCGACCAAATCAGCAAGCGTCAAAATCTAGCCGTCACAGCAGATTACAGGATTGGATGGCAAACCTATCTTATATGCAGACATTTGAATACTGTTTGGAGGAAAAATAAATAAGCAGTCATGACAGGCTCCACTTTCTTGAGCAGTACACCTCTGGCCGGCCCAGCGACCTTGTCCGCGGTGGTCTGCTGATGAATGCATGCAGAGGTTAAGCAGAAGCCTATTGAAGGAGCACTTTGGGGACTAAATCAAAGTAACCGGTGCTTATTTGGAGAAGGCATTGAACTGGACAGCCATGAAAGCTGACGATGGGAAACCGCTTGTGCGAAGTACTTAAGAGGGCACAGTAATGCCATGCAGGATTTACAGCGTGTGATTGAACCTTTTTAAGCTGCGGGGGAAAAAAATGGCCCACAGTTTAAAACTCATCCACACGATTAACTTACTAAAAATGATTGGTCAGGGTTTAGGATATTTAATAAAATGTCAACTGTGCAAGGACGGCAAAAAAAAAGACTGACATGTCAAACTTGTGAAAGGAACCACCCATACTACATATAGAGTATGGAAACCAGGAACGAAAGGAAGCTCTGTCAGCAATTCGCCACAGTGCCAGTCCAAGTCAAGGTTGATAAAGGAAATAAGTTCATCTTGACCGACGTATTCCTTGGTTCGGGCAGCTGTCATTTTGTAGAGAGAATTGGATGAAGCGGCTGAATCCTAAAGAATGTGAAACGGTTCTCCTGAGGAAAATGGGTCAGGAAAGCCCTGTGAAGATTGTTCTATTGTTTGCACTCCATCATTTCGGATGGGTAGTAAATGGTCCACTCTAAATAAATAAATGGTTCACTATTTTTTTACTGCTGTGGAAACCGGACCGGGGATGTCAATTGGATATCAATAGCTAATCTGAAGGAACTCCTCATCACACAATATCCTCAGGAATTCTCTGAAAGAGTGTGAAGAGAAGAATGTAATGTCAGATGAGGACCAAGTGCATGGAGATATCATCGAGCTCCAAGCGATGGGTCAGTAACCACAGCGAAGTACTAGCGAATATCCCCAAACATCATAGAGCCAATCTGCTCAAAGATTTGGACTCAAAGTACTTCCACCATCCCTCACCCATGTGGGTCTCGACTACTTTGGACCAATAGAGGTGAAAAGAGGCTGTTAAACGTTGGAGTGATTGTCACTTGCCTTTTTTTTAGTGCCTTGTGATTTTGATGGGTCTGGTTGGTCTGTTGGTCTGTTTTCTTGTCTTTTATTCCTGTTGGGTTTAGGTGAATGTTGGTTGAGGTTAGAGGGGCGAGCTCAGATCCTACGACCCATTGCCGGTTGGTCTGGGTGTCTTCGGCCCATCACTCTTTTGTTGGTAGGTTTGGGTGAAGTTGACTTTATTATATTTATCAATAAATTGAATGTTATTTCCTGCACTCTTTTGATTATTTTGGACATCTTTTGTAAAGAGCCTCTCTTGGGGTCCTAACCTCTCATCTACACTATATATAATGAATAAGGTGTAAATTTGGTGAAAAATCTGTTTCAGACTTTAACCCACCTCTTTCTAATACATATTAGAGTTTGCTTTCAAAAATAGAGGCTTTCTAATTCATGGTACTGCAGTAATTCTGATTCAGAAACATTGGTCTGTGTCAGTGCTAACAAGGTCTTACTGGGCAAATCTGTTAATTGAACATTGAGGAATAGTTTGACATTTTGGGAAACATGCTTATTCGCTGGACTCTCTTTGCTGAGCAAATGTTTGATTTGAATACCGTCCTCATTGCACTTTATACCTTGATGAAGACTGTTTGAGTCCACATGTTTTGGTTATCCATTCATTAATAAATGAAAATGTTTTTAACTTGCAATCAGAGTGCCTCAGATATGTTTCAGACTGCCGACCTACATCGTGGACTTCCATTCAAAATCAGCCCGAAAGTCACTTTAATTGTTCAATGTCATATCTTCCCTAATAGTTGTTTAAAACCACAATATCCTGTTTAAAAAGTATTATTATGCCCATTTCAAAAGAGGCTTTGATGACCAATATTTAGATTTACAACCTTAAGTGCTAACAAACAGTTGAAAACTGATATAAAATAATCTGTTAAGTGTATCACATTTATTGCTTATTTGTTAAACAATAACAATAGTAACCACACACCACTGTTCATATACAAGAATACAGGAGTATAAATATAGAATATCTGTTCTACAGGTAGTATTTGAGCATTTCCCAAAAACACAACAGACACATGCACTCAAACAATGAGCTCAGTCACCACCTCAGATGGTGATCGGCACTCAAAACATTCGCTCACTCATTCACAAATCCAAACGGAAGACCACTTGTGTTCAGTCCCGTCTGAAGGGAGTCTCTTCTTGTGTTTAGTGCTCGGAGTCCTGCTTGCGCTCTTCGTTCCTCCTTGACGATTACTCCCCCAAAAAAACAGTCTCTGCATCCTACGTTTCAACTTCACATTGGGAGCTAAAAGCAGAGCTCACTAAAACCAAGGCAGAACAAGGAATGATCCAACATTCAACATCTTGTTTTGCCCCCATTTGGATCCTCATGTGCAGATACAGATCCAAAGAGGCTCACTGTTGACATCCCTCAGTGGTGCCAGCTGTAGTAGATTTACGTCAATACACATTTTTTTACATTAATTTTGACACATCACTTCAAAGCTGTAGACGGGTTACACCATTATTGAGAAGTTTGACAGCCTCTACAAAAGACTATTTTTCCATACTGCTGTACAACGCAAATTATTTTGCGGCACGAAATCCGTTCAATGGCAACAAACACCTACTTTGCAACAGCAAGAAATGAGATTTATGAGGAATTGCAGTCTTTTGAATATTTTTAGCACTAATGATACCAGTACAGGCCAATCCTCCTGTCTGCTCTTATTTGCTTACACAACAGGTTTACAATTTACTTGAAAAATGATGGACTGATGTTCAAATACACTACTTATAGCACCTTCTAATATGACACCATTGGAGGTTAAGACAATACGGAGACACATTGTTGGTTTGAGCTTGGGGTGTGCAGGTTGCTCTCATTGCTTAGATTCAGCATATCATGCTGCCCCGCTCCAAGTCTTCTGCCACAGAGTCCAGACAGAAGTTTATGAGACGCTGTTGAGTAACAGAATGGTAGTGTCTGAGCTGGGAGAGGGTATTTCGGGGTTAACGACATGGGGAGCTTGTTTATCCCCGGAGTCCCCATCTTGTTTTTGAGCTACAGTCAAGGTTATTTTGTTCAAACCGGCTTCTAGCGCTGCCTCCGCTCCCTCTGCTCGGTCACCTGCAACACACAGAGATACAGGGAACATGTTAAAGTAAACCAATGATACACCAGTTTATCTTTGCTGACTGAGGCTGAACTTTACTGAAAACCTCACACGGTCCAGTTAATGGTGTGTGTGTGTGTGTGTGTGTGTGTGTGTGTGTGTGTGTGTGTGTGTGTGTGTGTGTGTGTGTGCGTGTGTGTCTTTACTTTTTGATCTTCCCAAGGGACAGAATAAATACTTTTAAGAATCATTGGAGTGTACAAGATTGGTTTTGTCATATAAAATATGCAAAATACCATATTAGACAAATCCCTTTAGCTCAACTTGTATTAATGCTTTAAGCAAATACACTGTGTAAGTTATTTAAACTCATCATTGAAGTCTTACATACTTAAAATTTCGGCCATGATTCTTTTTTGCTGAATAATTTATCAACTTCTAAATCTAATTTGCAATAAAGATACTCAAACCCACTTATAATGCCGGAAATGGAGCATTGATAGCTGATATGTACAATATTTTTATGAATAAGACATTTCACTATATTTGACATTTTAGTTTTGCATTTTGAAAAGTGCTTCTTTTTCCATAGTGAGACAAGAATATTGATATAAATCTCATGTTTGCGTGTCACTTGGAGTCAGGACCTGGTTAGTCTAACTTTACACAAGTTAGTGAAATCGAGGGGAAAACTGCTACCAAGACCTATGTTCATTAAGTAATTGGTGAGCTTTAGAGATGTTGGTAGGCATATTTCTGAATGTTTGGCAGAGCCAGGCTAGTGGTTTCCCCTGAGTCTTCATGCTAAGCTAGCTATGCTAACCACACCCTTACTCCAGCTCTGTCCTTAACGCACTTAAAGCATGAAATTGGTACCGATCTTCTCATCGAAAAAGTATAAGCTTATTACAAAACTAAAGGTTGAACTGCTTTTTAAACTTTTAAAGCTACAAAAATACAAAACAATTTTTAACATAGGATGAAGCCTCCCATCAGAGGTCAACACACACACGTACACACTGATGTGATGAACACACACACCTCTCTCCTGGTCACAGTCTGGAGAAGAAGCTCCACTGCACTGGCTGCGAGGGCCCAGGAGAGGTGAGGCATGCCGAGAGCCCCACACTGACTCTGGGTCATGAGGGCTACAGGGGCTCGCTAGCTCTTGTCCACCAGGACAGGAGGAAGAGAGGACGGAGGGAGAGGAGGAGAGGCACGAGCAGGGGGTGTAGAGCGAGGAGGGGGCGGAGGAGGAGGAGGAGGAGGGGGGGTGAGGGCGAGGGCAGGGCATGTCCAGGGGGGTGGAGGCTGAGGTGGAAGGTTGGGAGGAGGAGGAGGAGGATGAAGAGGAGGGCATGGCTCGGGGGGAGGAGGTGGATTGAGTGTCGGTCTCCTCCTCGGAGCCGCTACTGTGACTGCCCTCTTCATCGATTGACACGGACACCACTGAAACACACACACACACACACACACACACACACACACACACACACACAGATATGCACATTAAACATGCAGACACACGGATGCAACAACAAAACGAGAACTAAATGGGGATGAATAATGTAGACTCGTATAGTTGTACTCACTTGACAGACCGTCCGACTCCATGGTGAAGTTGGCGATGTCCTCGTCGGGCCCGTCTCCCTCCGCTCCCACACCCTGTTCCCTGGTACCCATGGCGAGGGAGCGTCGCTGGGCGTGGATCTCCTCAGAGATGCTCTCGAGGTTGCGTAATGCTGTGCGGTAGTTGGCCTTAGCAACCAGAACTTTGGCCTGACGCTCATCCACGTGACGCTTCAGTTGCTACAAGGATTTAAACGGTTTATTTTTTTAGTAAACGCACCGTCTTGGTGAAACTGTTTACATATGAATGTTTGCATTTTGATAGTGATTTCTAGGCTTAGTGAGCATGACATTTACACAGTCAGAAGTGCTTTCCCTCTTAAGTCAACACGACTAAGAGGTCTTAATGAATATATGTATATAAAAATGTTTTTATGCAAATATAACACTTCCCAACGAGGTGGGGGGAGACGAACAACTTGTAATGCTTTATCTTTGTTATAAAGCATCTTTTGTATAATGTTTACAATGTTCATCTTCTCAGTTTAGCATGTCAGCATGCTAACAGTTGCTCATTAAGACCAAATAAAGTACAGCCGTCATTAGTTTTGATGGTGTTTGGTCGTAAACCAAAGTATTTGACAAATTAAAACTGAACAATGATGGTGCTTGATGGAAAGTTATTACAAATGTTGTTAATAATTATAAACTCCAGCGCTTGGAACAATTTTGGCACAAATTTTGAATTATGTAAAAGCTTGCCAACATACGTACCTCGAGCTGTAGATAATACTTGGCTTTCAGTTCAAAATACGGCCTACAGGGGGAGAAAGAAGAAAAACTGAGAAAGAGAAATTTTGCCAACTGTCACTGGAGGAATAACACTCCTCTGTGAGCAGTCACATTCCTTGGCTCTTACAAGTGGAACACACCCCGACGCTGCACAACCAACAAATGAAACATCTGGACTGCATCAGATGACATCAAATTAGCCCCCGCTTCCCCACACACAGCGAGGCCCGAGCAGGGGGAACGGAGAAGGAACCATTCAGAGCAGAGACAAAGGCACAGACCTGGATTTGTTGATGGAGCGTTTGTGTTTCTTCTCCAACTGCCTCATGTGGCCGATGCAGGAGTTGTAGTTGGCTGCTGTTTTCCTGTGTTCGGCCTCACTGCGCGTTCTCTCCTGCTCGGCCTCCATCACCTGAAGCAATCGGGAGGTGCTTATTAATTTTAGAAACCAAGCAACAGCTAGAACATTTTAGTATTATCAGAGTTTCACTTTCAGTCTAAACATCAACCCTCGTGCACAAACTTGTAGAAGCTTGAAACTTTTTCCAGTATTTTTCAGCTGTCTTGCATCACGTTCGTACCCTCTTCGTGGCATGGTTGAGCATTTCCTGCCAGGCGGAGTCAAACTGGCGGCTGTCCTCCTCCAGCAGCCGCTCCTCCGCCAGGGCGATGGTCTCCTTGGCCGCCCGCAGGATCTCCACCGCCCGCTGGAACTCCTGAGTGGCCTTCTGGGCTTCAGCCTGGGCCTTGAGATCAAAGAGAAACATCAGTTATAGGCCTACTACCATTACGTGTGAAAGCAAGGTAGCTACAGGTTTCCTGCTTAAAAATAGAGTTTGATGATGGATTGGGTGTGGAAAAGCTGACGGAGGGCTTAAATCATAGCGTTGTGACATTAATTTGACACTAATTTCTACCAGCAAGGTGACCCAGCCCCTGTTCTCACATGGTGTGAGGGCAGCAGTTGTCTTTGTGCTGCTTCCCGTGTGTGTCTGTGTAAAGTATGACCTATATTTCCCCTAGAAGAACCACGGTTGATTCCTTATGACAGCCATAGAGGGAGGGGGGGGGGCAGAGATCACACATGCACAGAAAGACAACCCTTCCTTCATCCAATGGACAAACCGGAGCTTTGTCACTAAGAAAATGTGACACGCTGTTAGTGGGCTTTTCCTGCCCACAGTCCCCGTCAATAGGAGGATTCATCACGTCATACTGGACATATTTGGAGCCACTCTCTCCTCTCAGACGGGCGTGACTTAAAGGTCAACGTATTGGCTGAATACTAAGCAGTTACAGAAAGAAAAATCAGATTTCCTAGAAGAAGAAATGATAAAGAAAACTGGGTTATCTGGGTAATTAAACTTTTATCTGATTTAGACAATCACCTTAACTTTCTGGTGAAAGTAGACAACATTTTATTATAAGAAGTTGTTCCAAGACAAAGAGAAGGTATAGAATTTAGCTAACACATACACACATTAACATCATAATCCATATGTATGGCATGTTTTGGGAATGCTTTACCTCTACATATCAAACATAAATCACAGATAAAAGAAACACACGTTAGCCCTCCTACACATCCTACAGATCTTCAGTTGAAGAAGGTGAAATGCTTTAAAGAGGTTACAGCAGACACATCTGTGAACAGCTCTACTCTGAGCTATCTGGCGTATCATTTTACATGCATCTGAGACATTATGCAACAGCAGGCCCACTGTTACTCTTCCTCAGGTCCTTTAAATGCTTTATGGGGTTAGGGAACATTTTGTACAGAGCAACAATTTAATGGGACACAAAGGGAAATCAGTTATTGTACGTGGTGTTCACACCCTTTTTCTGTTTTAACTGATTTGACTGTATACTCCGGTAACAACTCTCGTTTGTCTTTCTATCCTTGAGCATTTTGAATGGATTATTGTATGCTATTGTTGTAGCTGAATGGACATTTTTGACTCTGAAAATAAGCCATCTATTCATGTTTAAACACGGATTGTTTGAAATCCAAATGTATTTTCTCAAAAGCAATAGTTGACGGGAAAGAGAACTTGACCCAAGCTGCAGTGAAATGGTCCGTACAAATAGTTACCAGTTAAATTATTTACTCTAGCTTAATTTGCTGATCGGTGCTTTGTTTTCGAAAAGGTTTCGTAACTATATTCCTATACTTAGTGTGCATTAAACACATTATACCTTACCAAATGTATAAAATGAGTAGAATCAAAATACTAGTCTAATGGCCCTTTCCGACAGACCGCTTGAGCTGCGTCCACCGCTGGTGGAAAGCACCATAAAACAGTAAAATTGTGACGTAAAACCAAAATATTGCGCTCAAACATGCTGAAATGGCCGTAGAGTTCTCTGTGTGTTCGACACTACGAGCGACACATTTTACATTAAAGGGCTTTAACAACTCCCAAAAGGTCGGTGTAGTTCTCTCAGCTGTTACAAGCTTTTTCTCACGGCCTTCCCTGGCTTTCCGTTACACTAACCCCTGTGACATGACCCCCCTGCCACTGTCGGCCATGTTTAAGATAACGGCTCCAACGGTGACGTGAGCTGTCCGTCTCGCTCAAATTGAAAATCCAAACGCGGGCATCTTTTGTGTCGGTATCGTTGCGATATCTTGAATGATGAGGTAACAGTTCATGGTTTGACAAGGTCCCTTCGAGAAGGTGATGAGATAGAAGAAGATAGAAGAAGGGCGTGGGAAGATAACGGTTGGCTCTTTGCACGTAATCTGTTAGTTTGAGTGACCCGTCCTCTTTGTCCCCCATCATGACCCATTTCCCAGGCTCAGAGGAGGGAGGGGGGGTGCAGGGAAAACAGAAGGACGATGATGGATATTTGATGAGGAGATACCATGGAGCAAGGAGTAGAGAAGGATCTGAGACCTGAACACCATCCATCAATGGCTTTTGTCAAGTTGGAGATTAAAAAAAAAAAAAAAAGAAAAAAAAAGTCACCCAGAAGTGACCGCCCTTCACGGGACTTCCTGGACGGAGCAGCAGCACGCTTCCTTTCTCATGCCGGGTTGGTGTTTACGCATCGTGTTGTCGGCAGCTAAGCTGACCAAACACTGACTCTGCGAGTCTCTGCCTCCGTGAGTAACATGCCTCAAAGGTGGAGGACACAATTAGCCGTTATCTTTGTGGCACAGAAGCCCGCTGAGCCGGGGGACGGCGTGCAAATGACGAGCATTGTTAATTACGTTGATGTCACAGAGCCCACAATATCTGACACTGTAATGTCTGTGAGGGCGAACAATACGATGGGTTTGTTCTGAAATACGATGGCACGCTGTCGCCTCGTGAATGCACGACCTGGCCGTGCACGTGACTCCATTTTTAAGTCGCGCGTCGGACACCGTCATCCTGTCTGACGCCTTTGTCTTGAAAATTTAACACATTTACAGTTTTCTGGAGGCGAGAGATGGAGGGTGGGGACGAGAGAGAGGCCATGAAACGGGGAGGGAGAGACGGGTACAGGAGACAGGCAGGCAGACAGGCAGGAGACAGACAGGCAGACAGACAGGCAGACAGGAGACAGACAGGCAGGAGACAGACAGACAGACAGGAGACAGACAGACAGGCAGACAGACAGGCAGACAGGCAGGCAGGCAGACAGGCAGGCAGGAGACAGCCAGACAGACAGACAGGAGACAGAGAGGCAGACAGGAGACAGGAGACAGGAGACAGACAGGCAGACAGGAGACAGGAGACAAGCAGACAGGCAGGCAGACAGGCAGGAGACAGACAGACAGACAGGCAGACAAACAGACAGACAGACAGTGAAGACAATGCTGGGTAAAAAGGACAAAAGATGGGACGGTGGAGGCAAATTCCTATACACCGCACCCCAGTTTGTTGGAATGTAGGAGTATAAACATGGGGGGTTGGGGGATGAGACTAGCTTATATGTGTGTGTGTGTGTGTGTGTGTGTGTGTGTGTGTGTGTGTGTGTGTGTGTGTGTGTGTGTGTGTGTGTGTGTGTGTGTATTCTGGTGAGGTCAGTGAGGCTAAGTGTTTGAATCCCTTTAAAGTAGGTCATGTATTAAATATTAAATATTCATCCATAAATCATGACCAGACAATTCGCCAGTTTAACCTGGGGGATTCATCGGCTTTGCTCCATTTAATCCCCCTGATCACACACACACACACACACACACACACACACACAAACACAGCTAAGGAAGGCTTATGATCTTTTCACACGAAAGCAGGTCCCATCAAAATTCAAAACCTCCCAGTAATCCCGACTCTCGCGTGTAACTGCTAAAGGCAGATGCTGCTGGCAGGTAGTTTGTCATATAGCAACAGAGATAAGCAAGGACACACACGCGCATACAAAATCTATTTCAGTTTGAGAGCTCAGCTATGACACAAATGTCAGCCTTATGATACATGACTCATAAGCTCCTTCCCTATTGGCTGAGACGAGGGGCGCGCCGGACTCAAAATTGTTGGCGCTGCCCAATCAGAGCGAAGCCTCCGCAGGCCGGAGCGGTTTAACAGTGAAGGACACGACCCACCGCAGAGACGCCTGCTCTGTGTCTACCTGCAACAGGAGGCAGTGCAGACCTGTGGAAAATATGGCGAGTCTAGCAGTTTCAGTGCAGCTCAATTGCTCTGCCGCACACCGAGTTTGTGCGTTTGTGTGTCTGTGACACTATCTGAGGATACAGACGTGTGACGGAGTTTAAAAATAGGCATCACGTGACCGTGCTCCCTTTAAGTAGATCTAAGCTGAGCTCCTTAAACTTCTCATCGGTAAGCTTCAGTAAGCCTGCCCTCACACTCACTGTCTGCTGACCTCAGTCACTCCAGCTCTCGTGTGTGTGTGTGTGTGTGTGGTTGTGTGTGTGTGTGTGTGTGTGTGTGTGTCTACCTGTCTGGCTACTTTGCGGGCTTCCCAGTACGGTTTGGAGTCGTCCACAGCTCGTCCGATCCTCTTCACCTGCTCGTCCAGCTTCACCGTTGCCTCCACCAGCACCGCACGAAACCGCTGACGGCAGTCCTACACACACACACACACACAAACACACACACAGACACACACGATTTATATTGTTCCTATAGAATTTGTCTATTGATCTCTCTATTTATTTACCACTCATCGTGTAGTCAATTACTGTAAAAAAAAAAAAAAAAAGCCAATTTATGTGGCTTAAATATTAATCACCGATACAGTTTGCTTAAGTGAATGGTATTTTTTATTAGTTTTAATGCGACTTGCAGGGGAAATAAGTCTGTTCTCTACATTTAAGAAGGTGGCTGCAACATTATAGAACACAAAAATTAGGTAATTGTTTAAAAAATCTCACCAGAAATGCAAATACGTTGTTTCTAAACACTTTATAATACTGAGAATTTTTTTTTTTAAATGTCACGGTCGCACCACATGCCATTTTTTTAAGGCCACTGCAAATTCATCTAGATGAAGAAACGCTAAAATAAAATTATTTATATCAATTTATCCGGAAACAACATTCTTCATATTTGAACAATTTCAACAGACATTCTTATTTTTTACATTTTAAAATCCTTAAACGTCATTGGTTCAGATATTAAACTTATCATTCAATCTAATTTCCTCAGCACGACTCCGTATTTTCTCATGTTTAAAGTCTGGTTAAAGCAAAAATAAATGTGTTCGGAGTTTGTCACACCACAGAAAAATGTGCAATTAACCACCCAGGCAAATTTAAACAGTGGAAAAAAAAAAAGATCTGCAAATATATAAAATTAGGTTTCAAAATCTTGAAAGAATAAGCAGTATTCTCTGCTCTGAAACCACACAATCATGGGCGAGGGCTGATTACACGTGTACAGTTACAGTATACACCACATCTCTGCTGCACGCCTCTTTTGTGGAACCTTAACGTGCACGCGCTACAGGCAGCGCGTGCACGTTTAGAACTTTAACCCCTTCAACTTTCCAAATGTCATCGGACCGAATTGATGAAATTGTGATTGTTTTGAGTCATTTTGCTCAAAACAATATATCCGACATTAATTAGGGGGGGGGGTATGCTACGGATAGCTCCAGTGCGTCATCGATCAGTACTACACTCACAAACTTGTCCCATTTTCAACAATTACTTTATAACACGTGTAATGTGTTTAGAAACAAATCCCAGATTTCACTTTCACACAGACTTTAATGTTTTAAGCTTCAGCCGCGAGTCGGCGTGTGCTGTCCTGCTGGCCCTGATCAATTTGGCCTGGCGCCTCCGAAAGCGGCTCTTCTAATTCAAGTCATCACTAAACCATAAGCCAGACACGAGCACGCGCATTGAGATACAGTGCAGCTGTGTTTAGGTCTGTGCTCCTCAGTGTACATTCTGCGGTGGTGAAATCATGTTGTGGAACTGTTATTGCGAAATTGTGTGTGGGCGTGAGTGTGTGTGTGTGTGTGTGTGTGTGTGTGTGTGTGCGCGTTTCTTTGGCGTAAAGCCTCAGGTTGCACGGGGACAGGTGACCTGTTATTCGTGGCCGACGCCTGTCCTCGCCTGATCCACGTGCGGGGTTACTGAGTGTGCGTCTGCGTGTGCTGCAGCTCGCCGAGAGCAGAGTCTGCGAGGCGGCTGTATCCTGTTCCGGTGAAACCAACGGAAGAATACAGGAGCGGGGAAAAGAGCGGAAAAGGGGGAGGGCGCTGCAGGAAGCGCGCTTTCTGTGACATCGTCGCGTTTCCTGCAAAAATATAGTGACGCAGCATGCAGGCTGCGAAGCTGTCGGCCGTGTGTGTACATCTACTGCAGGGGATGCCACTCACACGATCGTGCATCTCTTCCACGAGAGGTTTACCTTTTTGTGAACCTCAATGCCTCAGCTTTCCCTGAATCCTCTGAATCTACTGTACACGGCCCTTAATCACCTCCAGACTCTGCAGGGAAGCAGCCTGCAGCCTGCAGCCTGCCAGCGGCACTTCCCACATTCTTCAGCTCCCCGACTTTTAATTCTGCCTCACGATGAACCACCTTCTTTCCTTTTTTTTGTTTGCTTGTGTTTGTGTGTGTTTGTGTATCGGTGACACAACTGTTGCTTCAAAATATTTCCAGCCCCCCTCTCTCTCTCCCCACCCCCCTCCCACATATCCACCCAAAAAAAAAAAAAACCCCAGCAAACGTCCATTAAATCCTTCACACCAGATGGGTAAACATGAGCTGCATCTATAAGAATTATCCAGAATTTAGCTGCAAAACATGAATAAAGCGAAAAATACAACAATGGCACCAACACCGAGACGTGTGTGTACTAATCCTGCCCTCTGCCTTCGTCTGTTACATTTATTTATGCAACTTCCTTGTGGCATTGGGACGCGAGTGAAGGTTTAATGAGAAACAGAAGGGGCCTACTTTGAGGAAAAGAAAAACATGGCCTGCCTCTGGAATGTTTTGACTTTTGCTGAACAGTAACCTTTCTAGTAAGCGTTTAAATCCAAGCGAGCGCTGTAAAGAAAATAAAGAAAAACGACACGACTCCCATCCATCTTTCTGCTGTTCCCCTGTGTTTTTTTTTTTTTTCCAGCTTTAAAAATGTTAGGTATGTTTTTTTTTTGTTTTTTTTTTACAGGAAACAAGGCCAGCACTTGGGATTTAGATAGACTCCAAATGTGCCATTCAAACATTTATATTTAACGTTCAGACCCCAGTTACCCAGTTGGTTGCACTAAGGGTTCACACGCCGCAGTGGTTTTAAGGAGGAGTGACGGACGCTGCTTCAGTTTTTCCACATTTCCCCTCAGAAGCAGCTCCCGCATTTAGAAAATGTCCATCTTCGCGAGACTTTCCGTGGAAACCGTTTCTATGTGATGACCTTCGCCTCCGGCCAGGAAAAAATTCCTGAAAACCGAACTGGAGACGAGGTGAATAACCTCACAGCTCCAACGGGGGAGTGCTCTCTCGTTCAGAGTCAGACTTCGAGTCTGAAAGTGAGACTTGACGGCTCCTCGAGACGGGTGTTTTAGCTCAGCCATGACTGGGAGTGTTTACCCCAGCAGGGGGCCGAGGGGTGGAGGGGGGGGGGGGGGGGGGGGCACTGATGATCATGACAGTCGTGCTGGTGGCTGGTGTTTCGTCTTACCTCCAGCTCGCTCTCCCAGCGGTTGATGTCGTCTGTGGACTGGTTCAACTTCTCCAGTTCTCCCTGTTTACAGAAAACATGGCATTCATGGAAAGTGGGCGTTTGTGTCGAGAAAGCTTTTTAAAAAAAGGACAAATACACTTAGTTCTATTTATTAAAGATTATATTCAATTCCATGCACAGTTGACACATTCAGCAAATTATTTATGTTGAGTGGAGCAGTAGTTGTTGTTGCATTAGTATAATAAAGTAGCAATATTTCACATTTCCCAGGCTTTTAGTGTGTGTGTATATGTATGTATGTATATATATATATATATATATATATATATATATATATATATATATATATATATGTGTGTGTGTGTGTACTTTCAAACTATAATGTGTATATATAGTTCACTGAATGTGAGGTTGACAATATTCCACACAACCTGACTTTCACTGGCTTCTCGTTTCTGTCTCAATGTCACTTTCACTGGTGGTCACATCTGGATTTAATTTTTTAAAAAATCCCACCTGGATTCTTGGATCCACTTCTTCCTCCTCTTCTTCTTCCTCGTCGGCACACTGCGAGTCCTCCTCACAATTATTCCCATTTTGTAAAGAATCCATTTTCAGGATATCTGGTGAATTTTTCTTTTTTTTTTGGGGGGGGGGGGTGAAAAAAATGTGGGTCTTCACTGCAAACAAAAGCGCGACCCCGTGGTGCTGGACAGCATGGGCGTGCGTCCTCTCTAGCCTTCACTCAGAGTCCGGTGCATGCTTCAGGCATTTCTTTTTTAATTTTTTTTTTTAGGGTTTCAGTGCTTTTGGAGGAGCAGAGGAGTCCGCTGTCTGCAGGCCGAGGAGCGCGTCTGACCGCGGGGAGATCCGACGCACGCACTGTGGGGAAGATCACAACCTCGGGGATAGGCAGCGGAACAACTGTGGAAAGAAAGTCATAAAGTCACTATAATGAGCCACGTGACTACTTCTGGTTAAGACTTTCAAAGTAAAAGCCCAGTAAGCGTAGCAGTACTGGCCATTGTCTCAATCTTCCCAGCTGAGCTCGAGACCATTCTCCCCCCGGGTATATCCAAATAAGATTTTGGACTTTGATACATACAATACCTTATTTATTAAATTTTTTTTATTTTTTTTTATTTTTTTTTTTACTAGTCTGCATCTTAGTTTTGTTTTTACTGTATTTTAGCTTATTTCATGTGCCCACATTTCTCTTCTTCCATTTTTTGTGTTACTTGTTTCACTTTAATCCACTATAGAAACTGCTTCATTTTATTTATTTATGTGCCATTCATTTTGTAGGTAATGAAAAAGTTAAATTACCAACTTAAATTACGATAAATAACTATTTTAATACATTCTCATTTAATAATTGAAAATAATCCATTAACAACTTGTGACTTTTTGTCACCGTTTCGTACTAAAACACTTAATTAGCTAATGGTCTCTAACTTTAATGTACTTTAATTAAACTTATATGACAAGTTATTCTTTTTTATTTTATTTTATTTTTTTAATCTACCTACTTCCCCCCCAAATTTCGCTTTTATTTTGGCAGGACACAAGCTCATGTGTTCCGGTCTTATTGAAGCTTCTTGAGGCGGACTTGATTGAGCCCAGCGTGGGCTGGTGAGCTGGTTTCACTCGCCCTCTGGTGGCGAGGACTCCCGGGAGCAGGGAGGGTCAGACGGGCGGCATGGTGGGCTGCATTCCTGTAAACACTGTAATGCTTAATTAAACCAGTGGTTTCCAGTACGGCATCGGTGGGAGGTCATTTAAGGTTGTTTAAAAAAAAAAAAAAAGTTTAGGTGAAGTGGTAGTTTAGAATTCAAGTTTTGTATTTGTAAAATTAATACATTAAAGCTGTATCTTGTGGTTTAATTAGTCATGTATTGCTGTTCATTAAGTGAAAAAACAACAAGGGTTTTGGTAAAAAATATAACAGCATTATTATTATTATCATTGCTATTATTATATTATTGCTATTATTATATATGTGTTTTACTATCTGAACAGGAGAGTTGATTACAGACCATGGAAATAGTAGTTTGACGAAACAAAAACAAACTAATCTTAGCTCGAGGTCTAAGGTTAACCACTTGGTTGAATGGTTTTCCGGGGCTTTCAGCCGCATCCTGGTCTTGATCAGTAGAGAGTTGGCTCAGGTATTTTCAGTTAGTTGATCTTGTGCAATTTTTTATTTATTTTTTTGAAAGAAAAAAAAAACATTATAAATATTACCATCCAACTGGAGTTTGAAGTTTAGGACTATACTCCTCTTTAGCAAGTAAACCCCAGCCTACCGTATGAGGATATGGTTATGTATAACATAAAATGTGTTTTTATATTTGTTATTTGACGGAACTAGTCTTTCAGTGAACCTGACTTAACCTAAACTTTATTTAAAATAACGTATATTATGCTCGTATCAGTATTTAGTGCTCATGTTTAATGACGCCAGCGTTCTCCATATACACAGCATAGCGCGCACGTGTCCGCATAACGTCCCCCTGATTCTCCATGAGCAGCTTCTGCAGGACTAATGCATAATGTAAAATCCCCAGGATGAAAGTCTGCACGTTAAAACATCGACACAGTCATTCTGCCTGCAGGGAGAGCCGGTCGGGAGCGGGCCTATAGGCTACAGCGCCTCAGATGTGGACGGCTGCCCGGCTCCACTGTTCGTCATCGCGTTTTTCCCAGCGTCCTCCTGCGTATGCATGCATGCGACCGACGGGGCTGATTTCATAACGTGGGGAGGAAGAGAGGAATGGGGCTTTGAGAGCGGATGAGCACCAGACCCGGTAGGTTCTATGCACCAACAGCGTTGTGTCTATTCCCGGGCCGTGCAGACGGTGCACTAGAGGAGATGCGGTAGTGGAGGC
Organism: Ophiodon elongatus; assembly: GCA_016806645.1. Classification (NCBI taxonomy): domain Eukaryota; kingdom Metazoa; phylum Chordata; class Actinopteri; order Perciformes; family Hexagrammidae; genus Ophiodon; species Ophiodon elongatus. The sequence goes on from JACSYO010002005.1 coordinate 18,912, forward strand.
TGCTGATGCTGCTGTCCGATCAGCTGTTTTTTTTGTCTTGAGCATCATCGCCGCGACGGCCAGAGAGACCGAGATCAAGCTCCCGGGAGCCAGGGACACCGCAGACCGGATAACGGGGAGGATGGAGTTCAAGCATCTGGTGGAGGCGGCGGAGAAGTGGTGCTCCGGTAACCCGTTCGACCTCATATTCGCGGAGGAGGACGACGAGAGGCGGCTCGACTTTTACGCAGAGCCCGGCGTCTCCTTCTACGTGCTGTGTCCCGGAGGCACCGACAGTTTCGTAAGTGAGCTTCTGCGGGGCCTTCGGCTCTCCCACTCTGCGCGCGTGTGTGTGTGTGCGTGTGTTTGGGTGTGTGCGTGTGTTTGTGTTTGTGTAGGTGTGTCGAGGGTGGGTTGGAGGTGGGGTTGTCCTTCTTGGTCCCGGCTGATAGACACGGGGGAAGGAGGGGAGAGGGGCCTTTGGGCGAAGAGTGGAGGGATGATGTCATTTCAGTTTGGGTGTCCACCCACCCCACCCACGAACCTCCCACCCCACCCACCCCACCCACATACCTCCCACCCCTCTGTCGATGGTGGTTTTTCCACCATCATAATCATCTGCGATAACCCTCTGAACCACAGCAACATCAAGCTGGCCAGGTTATAAAACCACGAGGCCTGTGAATTTCAAAATAAAAGCTCTGCAGAACATCACGTTGCATTGGGAACACAAAGAAGGCCTCTGACATTCACATAAGTAGCGAATTCTACTTTTCTCTTACAATTTAATTTTCATTATATTTTTATTTATAGCAATAAGGGCCTCCTGTCAAAAAGCTCAAACTTCGTTTTTTTTTTTTTTTTTTTTTACACCAGACTAGTGAGTAGATAATTCTCTCCAAAGTTAAAACACTGACTGACTTATTTGTTTAGAGAGGTTTCCATTATGGAGAAGTATCGTAAATAATTAACAAGGAACACTTTTTCTTTATACATCTTTATTTTTAAAGGAATTATTGACGGGGCTCTGCTGTGATACATAATCCAAATAATCCCAGTGAAACTTCATAAAAAAATGTGATGCTGTTTGAATATATTCTCCACATATAT